>JAHDVE020007041.1:0-232811 GCA_022606495.2 Halesus radiatus
GGAACTGGATGTGTTATCATTTAAGAGTATTCGTTAAAAGTAAGGCATGATTGATTCCTAAACTTTTATTAAGATTTTTTAGTACGCATTGGTATTGACCTTGTTATTACTAGCCAATCTTATTCTTATTAATTAATCCTAAGTTTGGTCAAAATTATTATACCGCGTACCTACCCACACAAACTAGGTTCATGTTTATTTATTATATCTTATCTTAAACATTTTGTAATTCTCGTCTCGTAATAGTGTGCGTTTCGTAATTATAGTTTATTTTTCCTTTAAATTCTTTTGATATCTTTCCATTGTTTATTTTTATGTGTAAATATGTGTCTGCATTGTGATAACATGTTTTCTTATTCGCATTTACTTATTTTTTGTCGTTGTTTTCATGTGAGTACTGTGCATTATTGTTTAATATATAATAATGTATAGGTTATTTCACTAGCGCCGTTTTCGTGGGAAAATAACCTCAAGGACGCTTTACAACTTAAATTATTTAACCTATTATATCTTATCATTTAGACTTATTAATGATAACTTACAGTTGCGATTTATTACCGGTGACTTACAACTAAGATTTATAACTAGTGACTTACAACTAAAGATCTATTCACATCTACCAGCACCGTGCAGTGCAGAACAGTACAGTGCAGGAACGTTACAGACGCGAGTCTTCACATTACACCGAGCAGCAGACACAGCACATACGCGAGTGTGGCTGTCAATTGAACTGTCGACTGATCGTTAGCGCTGCCACAACATGTTTGAGAATTTTATAATCCTATTTCCATATTTATTATTATTTTTTAACCAACTAGCTGATGTGTACCGATACTGGCAATATTTCAGACTTTTTCAATTTTGCACAAATTAGAAACTCCGGAGAATGCTCTGCGGGCCTTGTCCGTGGTCAATGCGAGGGTCTGGGTCCAGTGGGTGGTGATAGTCCGGGGGGGGGTCCAGGGTCAGCGGTGGTCAGAAGTTAAGGCAAGTCGGTAGAAGCAGAGCGAGGCGGGGCAGTCAAGGTAGAGAAGTGTTGTCGTGGCAAGAGTTGCTGGCTAACTGACGAATAGCCGTTTTTGCGGTCTATTTGTATCCCCAACCAGGCGCCAACCCTAGCGCTCTGGTCGTACGACACAAATGTTATGAAGTTGTGAATTCTTGTTTGTCGTTTGGGTGCCATAATTGATTTAACAGCGACAGTAATGCCTGGTGACAACTATTGCTATCTCTAAACAAAGAAACATTCATTTGAAAATTTTATTTCATTCCGAACATTTATTTTTTCAAACTATATCTAAATAATAAAGTTCTTAAGTAGGTACCTACTTGTGTTTTCCATTTTGAAAATATTCTACCCAAACAAATCTTCTTGTTTTGAATATGTTATCTGTGGCTAACCAGAGTGGTATATCTATGGGATAACCTCAATACAACATGGCGGGTTAAATGTTTTTATACTAATTTTAAAACGTTATAGAATCAGTTATGCATATTGGATTTTATTCAAACTACTCTTTAAACTTTCCCGGCACTAATGAGAACATAGTGTGCTATTTTTAGCAAAATCAGTCTAATAATTTTCGAGAAGTTGCGGACAGACAGATAAACATTCATTTTTGTATATAACCAATATTCCCTGGCGAACTCAATCAAATATCGCTGTCCATCTTTTTGGTTTTAACAATAACTGCGTCTATTGATGTCAACTGACGGTGAACCCGAGATGGTGGTGCTAACGGTGATGTGTTTATACTAACTGTGCAGGCGTAGACGTCACCGGTATCCACCAGACCCCCCCAAAATATTCTAACCGACAATCTCGATATATGTGTCAACATAATGTGTTCATAGATAATTAGCTCCATTCCTAGTTCAACTCTTTAATAAGTCATTTAACATTGGTGATTTTCCAAAATCACTAAAAGCAGCTGTCGTAACTCCATTATTAAAAAAACCGCAATTGGACGCTGAAGATCTTTCAAATTATCGACCCGTTTCAAATCTTCCATTTATATCTAAAATCTTAGAAAAAATTACTGCTGTACAAATAATAAGTCACTTAAATTTAAATAAATTGTTAACTAAATATCAATCGGCATACAGAAGGTTCCACTCAACGGAAACTGGATTACTACGCGTTTTGTCGGATATAACTCTGGCCATAGAGTCGGGTAAGCTGGCACTTCTTTCAGTCTTAGACATGAGTGCCGCTTTTGATACGATTGACCACGATTTTCTTATCACACGTTTAGAAGAATCCTTTGGTTTAAACGGTGGCGTTAAGAATTGACTGACATCGTATTTAACCAATCGTTTACAAGCAGTGAAGATAGGGCAAAACCAATCAAAATATGCAACCCTTTCATCTGGAGTACCCCAGGGGTCCGTTCTGGGTCCTCTGCTTTTCATCATTTTCACAAATGATGTAGCTAAAATAATAGAATCGTTCGGTCTTCAATCCCACTGCTATGCTGACGACCAGCAAGTTTATTTCTACTGCTTACCAGAAGAAATAGACAGACTAAAAACTCGCATAGCCGAGTGTCTTGAAGCAATAACTCGCTGGATGACCTCAAATAGATTGAAGCTGAATCCGGCAAAAACTGAGTTTCTCTGGACCGCCACAAGCAGACGTCAGCATATTATTGATAACTCCCCAATAAATATTTCGGGAAGTGACATTACTCCCAAGACGTGTGTTAAATTACTCGGTGTCAATCTGGATGCAGACTTTTCCCTTAAAAGTCAAGTAAACAGAACTGTAAGTACAGGGTTCTTTCAATTAAGGCAAATAAAAGCAGTACGGAGAAACCTTCCAACAGAGGCAACTAAACTGCTTGTCAATTCGTACGTTGTGTCACGTCTAGATTATTGCAACGGAATATATGCGAGTCTCCCCAAATACCAAATTAACAAATTGCAATCAGTATTCAACGCTGCAGCAAGACTCATCACCGGCGTATCTAATATTCTCACATTTCAGAGCATCTCAAAAATCTCCACTGGCTCAAATGTCCTGAAAGAATCCAGTTCAAGCTCTGCTGGATGGTATTTAAGTCACTTAACGGAATGGCTCCGGCTTACTTATCAGAACTGTGTATTCCCGAAAATACCAACTCACGACAGTCTACCCTTAGGTCAGCAGCGTAATCAGCTATCGGCAGGTTGAAGGAACCAAAGCGCACACCTAATACTAAGTTCGGTGATCGTGCTTTCGGAGTGTCAGGACCTAAAGCATGGAATGAACTGCCGCATGACTTAAGAATTATCAAAGACTCAATAGAATTCAGAAGTAAACTTAAAACACATCTTTTCAGACAATCGTATCCATAAATTCACCTGTAAATTGCTTAGCTAGGCTGACCGGTTAGTACTTACCTAAAGTCATAAAATAAAATAAAAATATAATTAAAAATTCACGCATCGGTGCGCAAATGCGTCCACAGCCCGCAACACTGTAAACATCCAAAGTGTAAAATAAAAAAATAAAAAATAAATAAATAAAAACCTTAATATTTATTAAAAGCTTCTGACGCTGAGTAAAGTAATTTTATAGATATTTTCGAGTCCTAAAATTCATTTTATGAATACTTTTCAGTCCTAAAAATTAATACCAATAATTCAATAAATACCAACTCTTCTTGTGCCACCGATTATCTAATAAATGTAACATCAATAGAAAAGGAGAAACAAATAACCATGTAAAACTATCATCTCTATAATTAAATTAAATTTTTCTAAAACTGTGTTCATCTGAAGCGACCTGCCAGGTAAGTATGTTTTCTGTATCTGTCTGTACATAATTAGTTAAGAAATATTTGTACAGCGCCCTTGAGGTGATTTTTCACAAAAACGGCGCTATACAAGTCATCCAACTATTATTATTATTAGTAAGCAATTAATGTTGTCGTGTCTGCACTGTATTGTTCTGTACTGCACAGTGCTGGTAGAGATGTGTGAGTAGATCTCAATATTTATGGACCTTCCACGACTACTGGTTTGCCAGGTACTAAAAAAATCTACCGCGTCGAAAGGTTCTACCATCCGGTCGTCCTTTCCTAAAGTCAAGCCTATCAACTTTAGGAAAGCACGACCGGATGGTCGAACCTTTCGACGCGGTGGATTTTTTTACTAGCGGGTAAACCAGTCGTGTGGAAGTCCCATTATAACTACTGAATTAAAGCTAGTGATTTAACAGTTACTGACACAGATAAACTTTATTACATTCTATTCATACAAACTTGAGAGATTTTTATGCTCTTGTATTTTTACCAAGAAATTATAAAATTTTCAATTTGATTAATTGTACAATAATACCCACCCTTGTAGAGATGCTTCACTTTATTGTTCTTTAAAAAAATTCTTTATGTAGGTAAATCGTAATGTTCTTTCCAATGTTATTTTTGTTGTTATTTTGTTAAAACGTTATTTGTATTTTTTTTTTGTTTTCTATACATTATCAAAATCATTTTTTATTTTATCGAGGGCTTTTTCAACTTCATCTTCTCATGTTCGTTAGGAGCTGTGTGGCCGAAAACGATTTCGATGTTGTTTTTGATAACGGAATAATGACGTTGTTTTTATTCCACACACATGATCAACTTTGTACGCGTCTGAGTGATTATTTTGAATGCGGAAAATGGGTCGATAATTTTATGGGCAAAAATCTAGTAAGGCTTTCACCGACGTAATTTGTGAAGTGACGATAAACGTACATAACTTGTAACAGGGTCCAGAATCTACGATTAGGCATTTATCTTCAAAGTCGCTCATGAAGTTTACAATACTAGAAAGGCTACAATGCTTATTCCATCCTTTTATTCACCTCTATCCTACATTCCGATATTGGCTCAAGGTTGCCTGTATACTTACCGGTCGATTAAATTCCAACCTCAGAACATGTGTTTCAAGTCCTAACAAATCAGTGTCCCGTGGCATACCGGTCGCACCGGGACAGGAGTGCTTCTGGCTGGGGTGGTACATACGTACGTGTGGTAAAACGTTACCTTTGCTTTTTCAAAATGAACATATCAGCGAAGTCTAAAGTTGTATAATGCTCGGCCAGCGCTAACGATGAGTACATGCCCTCCGAGGGCAAAGTTCTACAAAGTCTCAACTTCCAACCGAAGTTACTTCCAACAATACAACATGGATGAACAAATCAGTCTCAAGGTTTTTGTGTGATTTAATCTTACTCCGTCCGTATTCCCGTTAGATCATGGTCCATTTTATTAAGAGGAATCTGATATTTTGATTTATCGGCATAATATATTATGTTATCTGGGTAGGTGCTACACTAAATGAGCCAGTATTTCGATGATGTGCATATTATTATCTTTAATCTTTATCTCGACTAAATGGTTTAAACATGGTCGTGACATTATTACTTGTTATGAATAAATTAGGAGGAAGTCTCTTATCTAGTGGTCTCATTGGATACACTCACATAGTGTGATTTAGTAGGTAACTAGCGGTTGCAGTGTTCATATTTACGATGATATTAAATAAATCTGTTCGATATTATACGACTTTACTTATAATGCACGTATTGGGTCTGTAGTAGAAATGACGATTATTTCTGATAGAATAATTTTTCAAGTATTTAGAATTGGCATAATTCCATTAATTTGAAGTTTCGCTGTAATGTTTGTTATAGTTTTTTTTTTTTAATTTTTTATTCCAAAAAAAGAAAATAACATTTTCACTTACTTAACTAGAATTTTCAATTACATATTTTTTTTTTACATAACATTACTGCATTATATTACAATTCGATTAATCACTACATACAATATTATTATAAGATACAATTCTATACACTTTCACTATTTTCTTGTTTATGAATAAAAATGAATAATTTTTTTTAAAATTTACTCACACTTTTTTCATTTTTAATGTCATCTGGAAGGCAATTATACAATTTGCCTCCCTCGTAACTAATGGATTGCTTACCATAGTTGGTATGGATGCTGTTTGAATGTATGTTATCGTGTTGTCGTGTAAAATGTTTATGTACTTGTGACGTTTTAATAAATTCTGTATTTGTATGTATGAGTTTATTATTTATTTTGTATATAAGTAGACATATATTGTATTCATATAGTTTTCTTAATGTTAACAGTTTTGTTTCCGAATATAATTTTTTGTGGATGTTTTGGGTCCGTAGTGAAGTAAATTTTTGATTACCTTATTTTGAATTACCTGTAATTCATTAATGTATGTTTCATACGCATTTCCCCAGATTTCAATTAAGTAATTTAGATGTGAGTGTACGAGACTATAATATAGACTTTTTTTAAATTTAATTGGTAATAGATATGATAACCGGCTAAATACGTTAATCAATGGTGTTATTTTATCTTTAACATCTTGTATGTGTTGTTTAAAAGTTAAATGCTTATCGATGCACAGCCCAAGATATTTTTCCTGTATCAAGATTTGCAAATCGTTTTTTTCAATTTTTAAGGGTACATGAGGAGGAATTATTTTACGGGTTGAGCTTAAAATCATGTATCCTGTTTTTTTAATGTTCATTGTTAGGATATTTGATTGGAGCCAACTGTAAATTTTTTCTAGGTCACTTTGTGCATTTTCTAGTAAGATGTCTAGATCTTTACCCCAGTAGAATATTTCAGTATCATCTGCGTATAGGAAAATTTCACCGTTTATATCTAATTGCGAAATATCATTGATGTAAATTTGGAACAGTAAAGGTCCTAGTATGGATCCTTGCGGAACTCCATAGTTTATTGGAAGGTGGTTGCTATTTTGATTGTTAATGCTAACGAATTGTTTTCTATTACTAAGATATGATTGAAATAGATTAAGAGCAGGACCAACTGCACCAATTTTCTCAAGTTTCTTGAGAAGTATATCATGGCTTACTGTATCAAAGGCTTTTTGAAGGTCAACTAGTATAGATAAAATATAATTTCCACCATCAATGCCGCTCCTAAGTTTATTGATTAAGTCGTTTATTGCCGCTAGTGTGTTCGATTTTTTTCTAAAGCCATATTGTTTTTTATAAAAGAATGATTTTTTTAACAGAAAATTGTTTAATCTTTCGTAAATTGCACGTTCAAAAATTTTAGATAAGATTGGCAAGATTGAGATGGGTCTGTAGTTTGAGGTGTTCGTTTTGGACCCACCTTTGTGAATTGGTATCACCTTGGCAATTTTACAGTCGTCTGGAAAAATTCCCTCTTTGAAGCATTGATTAATTAATTTTGATAATATAGGAACCAATTCCGTGGAGAGACTTAGCACTGTCTTATAATTTATTGTATCGTAACCGGCACTCGCATTTGATTTTAATGATTTTAATATTTTGCTTATTTCTAATTCCGTTGTGGGTTTAAGATATAAAGATTCTATACTATTATGTACTAATGTTATTTCATTGGTTGGTTTATCTACGATATTATAGTTATTATTGCTCACTTTATGGGGAACAATATTGTGAATGCCAAAATATATGTTTAAAGTTCCAAATCTAAGTCAGGGGTCGGATAATTTTTTTGTGTAAATACCTACTAGCCCGAAATATTTTAAATAAGGCCGCTCCCAGACAGTCCAGTAAGGAATCAATAAAATTTGAAAGCGTTATACCGAGAGCGCGCTGTTCCATATACTACTACTGGCGCCAGTATACGGCGCGGGGAAAAGGGTGGGAGCGGCTCCTGGAGCGGTTCGACTTACTTCCTGTATACAGCAAACTGTACGGGGTTTCAGTTTAAAATCGCCTTTAAGATATTTTTACGAATTTATTAATTAGGTATATCAATAATACCATAAAAGTATTGTGAATTAATCTAAAATTCCACAACCTCGTCGTCATTTAATTCGCTGACGATATGCTAAATGCGTGACGACAAAACAGAAATCTGTAATATCGTCTATTTAATGGGTAGGTACATATTTACTGAGATCTGCAGACCCGTGTGCGAGTTCGTGCGGCGAGACATCACGCAACATAAAACTCATTTTTGCTTCACCCGGTTTATGTCGATTCATTACCCACGGCCCACGGGGGAGCCGCCCAAAACAATATTACCCTGCTAGTCTTGAATGTGCAGGAAAACAAACTGATAATACTAAATTAATTGCAATGTAATACAAAGTCTATGCTAAGATTTTTATTATTTTTCGCGGAACCCGGAAAATACAAAGCAACTGATTTAAAAGTATTAATTTTTATATTTCTTTCACTACGTGTGCCATTGTACACAAACAGAATAATTAAAAAAATTAAAAAATGGTCTCGCCCAACAGTGTCATTACCAAGTTTAACTGATAAGGGATATAAGATACATAATTTAACATGGAAGAAATAGTGGAAAACACGGTAAAGGATAGTTGTACCCCAAAGTGGCTTTGAAACTTGTGCAGTTCTACGAGTTTTTGGATAATATTATTATAATTTTTTTTAAATATAATCTGCAGAGAAGTTCCCATATGCCGGCTTTGCACTACTTTTTTTGTTATTTAAAAAAAATAAGCGTATTAAAATAGTTTCAATTTATTTGTTACGGAGCTGCAAATTGTTTTTTGTTGCGTAAATATAACTTTAATAATAATTATTAGCCTAGTTTATTAAAATTTATTTAAATTATAAAATTGAAAATTTAATTTTTCCCTGTTTTGCCACCCTGATCTGATTAAACTCCACATAAGTGCCACTTGTATTACTTACGCAAACTTAACAGAAATTGGATATCTTTTTGACGTTTAACCCTTACCACCCTTTTGTCGGCTGGCGGCCGACGAGGTAAGATTCGCGCACAAAACTTGACACGTTATGTTGTTTCTTGTGATTATTCGATAAAAAACATTTAAATTCACGTTTTAATAAGATTTTGACTGTTTTCCGTTTTTGTTTTGCTATAAAATAACCTTTTTATAACTGCCTATCAATAAATTAATATTTTGACATTATTTAAATTAGAGTTGGCCGACAACAAATATTAAAAAAATAATGGAGTGGTAAGGGTTAAAGACTGATTGCTTCTTTTATCACAATTACAAAAAATAACGATCGCTGGCGTCAATTTATTAACATTTTTTTCCATCAAAACTGTCTTTTGCAAATCGGGTGACCTGAAAGATATCATCAAAGCGACGACCATATATCTCAATAAATCGCCTAAAAGCAAACAAGTCTTGTAAAACCGAGCCCCTGCGTGAAGTGAGGTAGTGTGGGTGCGGAGTCTGTTATCTGTGTCTACCGGCTGAATGTCAAGGTCGGTCCAATATTCGCGTTGTGAGTCGCCCGTCTCCAGCCGTAATATGTAATAAATAAATCATCGTTAGCAGGATTCTGGTACTTCGTTGAAAACTGCTTCTTGTAACCATTTCGCTATCAATACAAAATACCTCATATCTTCTAAAATATCAGAATGTGCCAATTTAAGGATTCCATCGGTTTAACGAAATGTTTTTGTCGAACTCCCGAAAATATTCACGAGCAGCAGACTCACTCACATGAACATTTGATTATTTACACCCTTAGCTTATACTAAATTGTTTATAATAATATCGAAAATATTCACGAGCAGCAGACTCACTTACATGAACATTTTCGATATTATTATAAACAATTTAGTATAAGCTAAGGGTGTAAATAATCAAATATAAAGTAATTACAAATAACAAAAGAGCAAGATATTTTTTATTACATTATGTACATGGTTTTCATTAGATACTAAGGGCATTGAGTAACAAGGATACAAGTGGGAAGAATACCGCAACTAAATAAGTTAAGGGGGATTAAAAGGACAAACGTGAATTTTGTTTCTGCGTACTTATAAAGTTATATTTTATACTACCCGATGTGTACCCGGCCTTGCTCAGGATTTTATTTTATTTTTAATAAAGTTATGAAGTTGTGAATTCTTGATTGTCGTTTGGGTGCCATAATTGATTTGACAGCGAAAGTAATGCCTTGTGACGACTATTATTATCTCTAAATAAAGAAACATTCATTTCAAAATTTTGTTTCATTCCGAACATTTATTTTTTCAAACTATATCTAAATAATATAGGTACCTACTTGTGTTTTCCATTTTGAAAATATTCTACCCAAACAAACCTTCTTCTTGTTAATATGTAATCTGTGGGTAACCTCAATCCAACGGACGGGTCGGCGGGTTAACATGGCGGGATCAATGTTTTTCGTACTAATTTTAAAACGTTATAGCAACAGTTTTACATATTTGATATCATTCATACTACTCTCAAAAACCTTCCCGGCACTAATAAGAACAAAGTGTGCTATTTTCAGCGAAATCGGTCATGTGATTTTCGAAAAAATCGAGGACAAACAGACAGACAAACATTCGTTTTTATATATAAAGAAGATTAGATGTATTTTTTTTAAACAATTTGTTTTTTAAGACTCGCTTGTTCTCTGATAAATTCATGTTAGCTACTTCTATACATCCTACACTTCTGATATTCAGATGCTTTCCCACCTTCTTCTTCCCCATCTCCTTCCCCTCCCCGTAACCTTGAGCCTCACAAATACCCCAACAAGGAACTCCACTGAAAAACATTATATGATAGTAGTCATAACATTTTTGTTTTTGTTGATCCACAAATAATCGATGTTAGTAAACAGTGGAAAATATTTAATTTTTAAATAATAATCCTTCAAATTTAAAAATATCCCAAATACTATCCTATCAGCTTCTTATACTAATAATAAATTAAAAAAATGTATTTTAAATATCAAAGATAAAGATAATATTTTAAATAAATAGGGGGTCAATACATTAATTCGTAACGTTGAGGAATACTTGAGGTGTTTAAATAATAACAACTATTCTGAATTTGCAAATAATGTTTTAGAAACCAATAATTCATTTGATATAAATAAAGGTTTAAAGATTTTACATACAAATACAACCGGTTTACAATTAGACAAATTTGACATTTTAGAAATCAGAAAAAGCTTTAATAGTGAATTAAATTTAATAAATAATCAAATATTTTTCAAAAATAGCTATCTCTTGAATTTATTTTCATATTAATATTAATAGGTCGTAGGATAATAGGTCGAACATTACTCTGAGGTCAGCAGATTTAGATGCTACTAATCGACTACTATGATCGCTCTTTTAGTGTAACTGGCCCGCTCATTTGGAATAAACTTCCCTCAGCTCTTACTAATATCCAGAAATTGACTGAATTTAAACGGGCTTTAAAAAAAATTATTAACAAATCCTACTCCCGATAAATTTTAACTTCTCTTCAATTTATTATAATTACCCATTTTCTCAAGCCTCCGGTAGTTGTCTAGTTTCGGTTTTCTCCTTGTTTTACTTTTAATGTAAACTTAGTTATTGCTGAACATAACCGGACTCCTGTAGTCCTGTCTAAAAATGTTGCTATTTTTGCACTGTTTTTGTGAATGTGTTCTCTTTGCATCGCTTTGTATATACTGTATAATATTTTATTATTTTTATCAGATAAGTATTTATTTATTTATTAACGCCCCAAAGGGATTTTACATATTTTAACATTAAAATGTTTATGTGTACAAAAAGAAGAAAAAAAAAGTTTAAAAAAAAAGTTTACAAATTAAAAAAAAAAAAATAACATGATGCATACATAGTACGTATATAAGTGTAACATATTTAAAATATACAGGTATAATAACGTATAAGTGCACGACGCAGAGAAGTTATAAAGGGAAAGGTTTTTAATTTGTTGATACTACTTTTTTAAAAATAAAAATAGTAATAGTCTGATCTACATGATACATAATACACAAGTGCATAATATAATATAATATGAGTGCATGACATTGTGAAAAAAATAATATTGCGTTTTTATATTTCGGATGATGTAAAAATGCATGAAATTGCATAATACATAATATAGTATATGATACATAGAAAGAAAAAAGAGGAACAAGCTTTACCTAATATTAGCAAAGGAGGAGCACTGTAGGAATACCACTGAATGGAGTTAGTTGATCATTATTTTTAAATTTGTAAAGCTCACTTGAAATTAAATAACACAAAACAGCGTTATATAAAACTATGCTACTATTATTATTTTCATCAGACACAATACGATATGAAGAAACGTTACCAATCGATTTAATTTATTATTACGAACAAATATTACATGGTTACTATTATTCAATTACGATACGCCCGGATTGAAGCATAAACGTTTTTCAGAACGCTTGTAAAAGTGAGCGTATTATCAAACGCTATAATTTTTTTATTCAATCAACTTGGCTTCAGCCTTTTTATGTTTTTTCCTGCTTTTATAGGGCTGCGAAGCACGTGCTATTATGGATTTTGAATATCGTTTTGTATAAAATTTCCAGAAATTTTTGCATAAGGAGATTCATTATAGCACGTGGTTTCTTTCTATAAATTATATTATGGTAAGCAAGTACTATTGATGGAGAAAAAAAGACGGCATTATAATAAAATTTTGCTTTTATACATTGTTCTAATTTCGAGGCCAAGCTGACAATGTTTAATAAATTAAACTAATAAAGCATTAAAATAACGTTCGTGTGAAAAATGTTGAGATTCGTAAATAATAAGCGTAGTGAGCAAGATCGAGAAAGGGACGCTTAGATGGTCTGGGCATGTAGAGCGAATGAACGAAGAGAGGAGTGTACGGAGAATATATGACGCGAATGGAAGAAGAAGCCGGGGACGTCAGAGGAAGACATGGCACGATCAAGTGAATCAAATACTTGAGTCGGGCCATGTCAGAAATCGGAATAACAGAAGAGAATGTATGAGACGTTGTACGAAAGTGAATGAAGCAAGAAGTGTATGCCAAGATCGAGTTGTTTGGCGGTCCGTCCTCTCTGCCTACCCCTCCGTTATTAGTTTTCCCTCTTTAAGTGTGTATTATTTATTTTAATTGTACCGTGTCCCGGAATTTTAAACATTAATTTATCGATGAATGTAATGTTTACCATACCGTAATAATAAACTCAAAAAATAGATAATTTAGAGGCAGTTGAAATTAGAAAATCCCTAAATATTAATTATATTATATTGAATAACCAACCAACAAAATTTATCATAAAATTCTATTCTAGACGTTTTTCCAGTGAACCGCTCTGAAAAACCCTTAATTACCCTTTCCCCCTTGGTCGCCTCCCACTCCAACAGCTAAATATTTATGTATGGGTCATTATTTTGTATCTTATTTATTTATACATATATATATACGCCATAAAAAATGGCTTTTACATTACAGTGATTTGAACAATTTGTTATGTTAGTTTTCATATTGTCCTGATGAAGGAAGGGTACTTCCGAAACCGGTCGATCAATATAATTTATATTGAAGTGGTTTTAAACAAATTTATGTGTTTATATTATTATTATTTAATATTATTATTTACTTATTATTATCTGATCTTTATTATTTATTTATATATCTACTTATTAATATTTACTATTTTTTATTCACGTATTATTGTTTGCTTATCGAAATTTACTGATTATTATTAAATTGTAAAGCCGCTCATCTCAACACAGGATTGTCCCAGTGAGATAGATGGGTGGCTAATGTTTTTGTTTCATAATTAAATTTAAGAATAAATAAATGAAAATATTATGCAATGTTTATTATTCTAATTAATTATTAATTTAATTTATTTTTCGCATCGTTGTCGTAGGTATACGATATATATCGATAAGAGGTCGATAAACCTGTAAACAAGCTTACGTTTACTACTCTGGATAATGGAATTTGAAATTTACACAGAAAAGTGTGTAATTATGGCAATTTGAACCACATATTAATGTTAGGTCTGTGGATTGAACTTTGAACTTTGAACTTTATATTGTTAAATTTGCATGGATTGCTATCTGGCGGTTTAGGAAAAGTACGTTCTGGTAAAAATCTACTTTGTTTTCAACAAGCTTTTATAGCGGTGTGGTAGTCCGATAAACAAAATGGTAGTTGGTCCTTCGAATATAATGCTATTGTAGCAATTGTGTAGTCTGTTAGGTGTATGTTACTTGGTCGTCTGGACATAATGGTATTATTGCATTTGGGTCGTCTGAATTCAATGTTATTTATAGAAATTTGGTAGTCTGGTAGTAAATAACTATTTCGTCGTTTGAGTATAATGTTATTATAATATTATGATAATGCATAAAACCGATTATAGGAATTTAAACAAAAAATTAAATATCTGAATATATTTAAAATACTGATTTCTAAACTAGCTTACATTACGACTCAAAAATGATCGTTCGGAATAGTAAATAGATCTTTATTTATTTTTAAAGAAAGACAAACATTCCCGGGTTACGAATAACCTCACAATATTTGAAAATCTCTCACTACCATCACAGTAAGCGAAAGATGTTGCTTGTGTCGTGGTGGAGGACATAGCCAACCGCTTTTTATGTTTTGGAGTTTAAAATATAATACTGACTTATGAATGATTTAAAATACATTAAATTTAGGTTTCTACCTAATGATTAATTCGTGAGATTTCTGCAAAATGTTCTCAATATGTTAAATAGGTCTTGTCGAGAGATTTTCTTTACTCACTTTAAGTTTGTACTATTTTTAACTCTCCAATGTTTTCTTCCCTTTAGACGGCCAGTCTGGCAAAACACACGTATGTAGCGAGTACTATGTTTGTTATCTGAATCTTCACTTTTATATCAGGTTTAATATATCATGATCTAGGTTTCCGATCTGCAGCGTCATGTTTTCTTACGAATAAATCATCAGTTTCCTGTGATTTGTGATTCTTCAACTGGCTAACATTCACATCCAATTTCTGACTTCGACTTGAATTTGGTCAGTATTTCACTTCAATTATTTCCACCCTTTTTCCACATAGGGTCGGGACTCGCTTCGGACCCTCCATATCCACTTAAATATTGCAATAAGTATTTTTAGCTGTCTTAAAAGTACGGCGTAATGTACACGGTGTCCCAAAACAAGTGGTACAAGCGGGAAACTGGTAAATCTACATCACACAGAGAACCCATAAAACTTCCATTTTCTTTCGATCTGAGTATTTCTATTTGATTTTTTTCGTTATTAAATTCTAAAAAAATTATTGGAGCCGGATCTACGCTTCGTGGCCTTTTAAAAGACAATATAAACGATAGTAACCCCGCAGCAACAAAATTCTTTTAATTTGACCACATTAAATTCCAACTTCGGACTTGAAACTACTCTAAAACCAAAGCTAAAAAGTTAAACCACACAATGAGACCCCAAATGTGATAACCGGTTTCCAGCTTTTACTATGAGTATATCGATACGAAATGCGAACAAAATTTTTGGGTTTTACTTTTAGAAAGTGAAAATTACTATTATAGTTTGAAATGCGGTCCTTTTGCGGAAGTGCCAATTACGTTCATTATCTACTACCGATTGCTTATGGTGGCCTAATTTCTAATTGACGCATTATCATTATCATTAACACTTTATTGTGCTATTGGTTGTTATTTTAAATTGTTAATAATACTGTCAGCCTTTGACGTCTTGATCTTTGATAATTGAATAACCGCTGTAATCGCTAGGGTTATTACGTTACAAACACAACGCTGTAAGTAACCCACCAAAGTGAGTTATCTGCTCAAATAACTAATAAATGATACCCCACGTTTAATAAAAGAAAATCAAGTGCTTACTTTTAGCATAATGAATAACTCCAGTCCATTTGTTAAATAAATTATGATTACCGACGTTCTAACTTAAATACCAGTATTATTAAATACCAAAGTAAGTTTTCATAGTAAAAATAACTTTCAAAGTTTTAATTTTTCAAAGCCCGCCAAAACGCTCCAAATCTATGGCCTTTCGGTTTTGAGGTTAGAATGTCAAATTTCAAAACAAAATTGAGCTTTACCGTACTTAATTTTATATTCTATTCATAGTAAACCATAACTAAACGTAAGTAATAAAATGATGTACCCTTTTAAAACGTTAACTCAAAGAATGATAATTATAGTATTTAACGTTGACATTATCAAAATATCCGTATTGACAATTAACTTGCCCACGAATATTCTTATTTGTTTAATTAATATATATATTTTTTTATATTGAACAACAATTATAGAGCTTAAAGTCACTCAAATTAAAGTTAAAATTTCTCCAAAACTAAAATACAAAATAGAAATTTCCATACAAATCGAAAACCAAAATGCGCGCAGTCGAGACACGTGACGTCAGATGTTCTGAATGCAATGGTACCAATGTAGCAGGGTGTTTTAATGAGATGATTTTTTATTCCCTGTTAGCCTTAATATTTTTCACTGGAGTTCCTTATTAAAACTAGTTAAAATTATTTTTCTATCTAATTAATTACCAAATCACCATAGGAGAATAGATATTTCATTTAATTCTGTAGGAGTAATTGAGGAGTAGGCTGCAATAGACACAATAAAGCCAAATTTCCTTTTTTCCGGAGAATCTCTCTTTTAATTTATTAAACCTTTAAAACATTGCAGCAAAAACTCCCATGTAGATATCAGCATTACCGACCGACATGCAGACTTACCGAGAAGATGTAAAAAATTGCCAAGCAGATCCATATGAATTTGGTATTAACTTAAAAACGTTAAATCCTCGTAACTTTTTACCATTTTGCCTTGAATTGCGGACCATTAAATTGATATCGCTTTCAAGGCCATGCCCAATTGATATTAATATCCTCATCAAACTGTAATACAACCTACTGTGTAAAGTATCATTATTCTGAGTACCTACGCAATGATTATATTATGATGATTGTTGAGCTTTGATAGTAGGAATTCATGCCATTATTATAGGTAATGTCTACGAACTCGAGTGTCTCACATCTTTAGATAAGTGTAAACTAGTACATAACTTATCGTCTTGTATTGTTTCAACATTTTAAGCACGTACTTATTGTGTCTTGCTACTTATTCTGTTTATTCAATGTATACACTTACTTACCTAATTTATTAAGGGCTTTTCTTCTTACTTTAAATTATTCGTACAGCTGTGTTTGTATAGTTTACACAAAGTAACTTACAGATTACAGTATTATTATTTATAAATATCGATATTGTTAATGGCATTCCTTTAGCCATATTATTATTTTAATTATTATTTCATGTCTTGCTACAATAGCAATCTCATGAGTTATAAATCTCATTTAGGGACAAGATAAAAATTTACATTACACCAGTGATACAAAACTGAAGTAGAAATAACACAACACAAAACAACAGACAATATACAGTAATAATACATTTGGTAGAAAAGTACGCAAGTTCAACTTAAAAATACAACAAAATCAAAATGGCTGTTCACAAAAAATAAAATAAAAAAACGAAAGTTTTGTAGAAAAGCATAGAAACAATAAAATAGCAAAAGTGGGAGAAGAAAAGGTTTTGGCTATCATATTATTTTATATTATAAAGTATCCGAAAGAAATAAAATATCATACGTTTTTATACAGACACACGTAGTTATATATATATTTATTTACAAAATCAGTTTTTTAATTATAATTTATGAGAAACGCGAGGAAAAAAGTGAAAAAAAAAACGAAACCCTAAATGAAAATAGGTCTAGCAGGAAAATCAAAGTTCAAATTTGCGACTTTTTCTCTAGACTTCGTCTATTCCCTACACACACTAGGGTGAATAGAAATACGCGAAAAAAACTTTTAATATATATGTAAACATTGTAAAAAATGTAACATTTTGAAAAGGTTAAAGATTATAATTAAACACATGAGATTAAAGTCCTCAATTATTATAGTTAATATTTTAATGTAGGTTTACCAATAATCGGAAAATATAAACAATGAAAGGTTAGTTTTATGCTCGTTAAGTCAAACTTACGGACTTACCCTAAGATTTTGAGAGATGCGTTTACATATTCATCCAACTTACGGTAATTAAAACTTATTTAATTTGTTTAGAAGTTTAACTTAACGCGAGTGCTTACACTTATTCATTTGCGGTAAGATGGCTTCCCGTTAACGGTGGGTTGCTGCTATCATAATTTACACAATTAAAATTTAAAAAAAAAAAAAACTAAATGGCCCAAAGAACAAGTTTGATTAGAAGTTGGCTTGACAGAAGAAATTCTCAATGCGCTTTCATTAGTTTAACGGTAAAAACAGGTTTTAGCAGTACTTATTATTTGTGTTTTACCTATTGTTTTTTTTTTAAATATTGTTTTCATCACGTATCCTTTCCTTTATAGGACAACTTTTTTAAGGGGTAGTATATGCTAATATTGCTCATTCTTTATTTTTATTCTTTTATGATTTTTTTTTATATTTGAGAAATTTTTAATTTTTCAGCGGTCTTTTTTCTAATCAGTGAACATTTTAGTCGATCTCAGATTTTGGTTTAAAAAATAAAAAAATCGGCTTTTTATGGGAAAAAAATTCCATTGGAAATTCGTCGTATAATTTTAGGGCGTTGCGAACGTACGTACGGTAAGCGTCTCACTGATTTAATATATATTTTTTAGAAATTTAATGTGAATCAAATTTAATAATGTTATTAACTTATTATTAAAGCTCTGTAAGTGTTTTAATTTTTATTATTGTGACAGTTGTTTCGACGTTAAAGGCCATTTTAAAACTGCGGTTAATCCACATTGCGATGATGTACTTCAGAGTGGAAGATACTTTCAGTATCGCCCTGGTGAAAGACCCTCATTCAGAATTGAAACGTTGCTTGAAATGGCTTTTAGCCGTGTTTGGTGACCAGATCTGAATAGCCAGGTGTTTTCCCACCTTCCTCTTTTCCTTCCCCTCCCCAATACCTTCAGCCTCACAACATTCCCCAGTTGGGGATGCCATAGTCACACTGGCTCCAGACGGTTGGGACTCTTATGCGGTATTCATATAAAAAAAACTTACTCATGATTTTATTTACTCCCGCCCAATTCTAATGAGGGACGATGTTTGAAATATTTTTTTTTTACCGGTAAAACCGATTTACTCCTCTATATATAGAGTTTTTTAGTTTTTACATTTATAATGTGGATTCCCCGTATTTAAACGACATGTCTAAATCTCAAGAAATGCTCAGGTCTTCAATATAAAACAAAAATGTTTGCGTGTGGGATTCCCCACGTAGCCCATTTGTAAGCAAATAATATGCACGTTAGTATTCGTACCTAATAATATTTAGCATACCGTACTAGTAAACCAAGGTTAGTTCATGTTGCAATAAAGTGTTTATTCGACAGGTATGCCTTGGTTATCATTATTTACATGGTGTATTTTTTTCCCGGTAGAGTTTTCCTCTGCGCTTCTTTGATATTATCAGCCATGTTGTTGGTTATTCAGGGCAATTTCCTGTTTCCTTTGGCTCTCCACAATTTGCTGAGCTATTTCCAGAATTTGTTTTATTATTAAAAGCACTCCCGTCTCTCCTCTTACCTCCCTGGTGTTGTCGATCGATGAAAGCGCTGCGCTATGCATACGAGTTCATCGTTATAAATACGTTTTCTCAAACTGTTACCGAAACACGCAAATAACATGTATTTCATTTGAATTTATGGGAAAGGAATTCAAATTTAATTAACTTTTATTATAAAGATAGCTGCCAATATGGGATAAAAAATGGAGAATAATATTGACAAATATTTAATTTGAGATATGATATCGATGAATATGACACAAATTGAACTGGTCTCATTAGCTAAGCTGGTTAAGCTGTTGCCCCGGTTAGGCAGAGGTCCCGGATTCGAGTCTCAGACGCGACTGAAATCTTTTTATTTTCTGTCGTTTTTTTTCTTCAGTTTTCATGTTTCATTTAGGTTATGTTAATATTATTTTCTACAATGATTAACTTTTAGGATATTGATATTCAGTGGCGGTTCGTGGCTTATATTATTGGGGGTTTCATAATAAATCAACACACGTATGAATAGGATACTTTTTAAAAGTGATTTAAAATCATTAAAAGTACGAAAAAAACCTATCCTGAAAACCTGATCTATCCTAATTAATATTTTTTTTATTAAAAAAATAAGTATTTAAGTAAGATTAGGTTTTTTTTTCGTTATTTAATAGTGCCGAGAAATTATTACGGTTCTTAGCGATCATAATAATTACTTTGAAAGTACAAACATAATTACAAAACCTTCCAAACATTTCTAAACACATTTCTTGAGTTTGGTGCTTAAGATTTCTAGTATTCGAAGCGTTGCTCTATGCATCATATCGCTTTCTTTTGTGCTGTGAATGAAATTTATGATTCGTAAATATATTCGAGTTATGTTGTTTTGCCTTGTTTCTTTAAAACGAACTGTCAAAACTGAAATATGATTTTTTTTTAATTTAAAGAAGAAATTTTAAAGACAATGTATGTAGCTTGGTGTTGCCGTAGTGTGCTTTTTTAGTTCTACTTGTTTAAATGTCTGGAATATTTTCCTACCTGTATTTGTATTTCCTTTAATTAATTTATATAATAATATATATATCTACGTAATTGAACACAATCAATTATTGATGAACCGATGGAAAAAAAGGAATAGTTAAATAATTCGTTCATGAATGATAATTTGAAATAATGAGTGATAATTTTCGTAAAGCCAAAGATTTGTTAAATCATTATTCCCTCCACAGATGGCGTCACCGCAAAAACATCTTATCAAGTTAGTCTTTAACCTAGCGGTATTATTAGAAACTAAAAATCGAACTTTAGAAAAAAAAGGTGAAACCTTTGGTAGAGGGATAACATTATGTCTCTAATGTCAAAACTAATATTTACAGTGTAGTGACAGCCTTTAGTGTATGCGGTATGTGGGTGCAAATAGAAACAATTTATCAATGTAGAACGATTCTGACTTCACAAATCTATTGAAAAATCCATTTTGATTAGAAATTTGAGCTGTTTTTTAATTTTTATTTTTTTTTATATATCGTTTTTTACGGGTAGGCACAGCTTTTAAGCCTTTACCGACAGCACACCAATGGTATCTACACGTGTACGACAATTTTGCATGTCTTTCGTTATTGCCAGAAATGATGCACTCCTATTTTTGTCCATTGTCCGCCCACAGTAAATTTAAAATTCTATTTTAGAACGGAACGCTTTACCTTCTCGACTTCCCATCGTAAAAATACCCAACCAGAAATAATAACCCACGCTAAATAATCTTTTTTAAAAAAAACTGGTTTCTGGTTTTTTGTCCAAATTTATTTTAAATTATTAATCTCAAACGACTTCATAAGATTTAGTAATCAAAATTAAATTTATTCCTCCGTTTTTAAATTAAAATCTAATTTGAATATAACATCATTTTATCCCCCGTCTGTAAGAAAGCACTGTACTGTATAATTTCTTTTGAATTAGCTCACTAGGTAGTTGAAGCTACTAAAGTAATTAAAGGCAATCGAATAACGAAGTGTGAAACACATTTCAAATTATGAAATACATTATATTATACTGTAATTGACACGTAATAATATACCGCCAATAATTTAACCCCGAATTAGTTCTACCCCTTTAGACCTTCTTACCCCAATACTTTTACACGCAGAATTATAAGCGAATCACCCATTGTTTTCATTGCACGACCTGCAAATGTATTTTATCTTAATAATAATTACATTTTATTTATAGTTCAATGTCAATATATTAATTATGTTACCTCGATTGCCCTCCACTCTTATTGCCGTAACCTGTAACAAATACTACACATTTGTTTTGTAAATCTATGCCTTTCTTGCTGACACTCCCGCTGTGGTGTTTACAAAGATGCACCCAATTCCAAAATATATATTTATATAGAATTGCCTGTGTTAGACATATAATATGGAAATAAGGAAAGCATTATTATCCCATTATTATACACGATTCTCATTCCGATCTTCACAGCAGGTGTTCCTATAATCTTGGTCCCCTAAATATCGTGACTAGTTACCGGTAGGTACCTACTCTACATTGGGATTAAATAGTCGCATTGTATACAAGCTATCTACCAACCTTATTAAAAAAAACTGTTTGTTTTTTTAGTTCTTTTTTTGGCCGCTTACGAAGCTATCTGTGCAAGCTGTACGCACTTTCACTTGGCATCATCAACGAACACATTTTCTTTTATCCCTGTTCGATAATTGAACGCGCCGTCGATGATGATTATTTCCCCCCAAATTAGCGGCACTCTCTCCCGGCAGGTACTTGTACTTGTCTTACTTTTGATTTTGAATACGGAATGTTTTGCCGGCGGCGACAACCTATGCGCAGCAAGGTGGGAGATAAAAAGCCAACCAGCGCCGGTTGCTATCTGCGCCGGAAACTGGGTCAAGGCATGACCAACTAAACTTTGCCAGCGCCGCGGCCGACGCTAGTCACTGGCACTAGCAAGCACTAGTGCTGCGCTCGCGTCCGACCAAAGCGCACAGCGCTCCGCGGCCCGCTCAACGGAATCTCAAATATTTCTAATTTTAAATTACTCGCTGAAAACTTCTGTGGAATGGAATTTGTTTTAAAATTTATGAATCTTTCGAATTGTGTTGTGTTTCGTAATAATTGGAATTCGGTGAAGAACACCACGACTAATGTTCGAACAACTTTACAGTGAAAACTTAAACTCTGTGTCACGAATAGTTTTCGAATCGCTGAATACCTTCCATCCAGTACCTAATTAAGTGTTAGAATTTATTGTGATTATTTTTGTTTGTTACGAATGAAGAACTTGAAGGAGTGTTGTGAAATTAAACCGGTGTGGTTGTGAAAAAACCATCTTGTGAATGATGGCCTTCGTACTTGTCGAATTCGGTTTTGTGAAATTCGTTGACGTTCTTTATTAAAATTAACATGAAACTTTTTCCAATGATTTCTAAATTCAGTAAATGTGTCAAACTTCAGTTTTCCGAAAAGTGAATCGATTTACAGAATGTTTATTTGACAATTATTTTAATGTGCAGTTGATCTCATGGTCAAGATGAGATTTTTTTCTGATCAAGTAGTGTTCTGAGATACTCGGCTAATAATGGGTTCAGTTTGGTGACGTTTTAATATAAAGTGTTTTCAGTAATGCAGTAACTAAGAACTGCTATCTGCTCTATTACGGATAAATTTTTGGTAAGTTTATCATTAAATCCTTGATTATATTTTGATGCTGAACGTTATTAACGGTTTTCACCGAATGTAGCACACATATTTTCAATTTCGTATTTAATTAATCACAAGGAAAACCGTTTCTATTTATTTTCAACTTTATTTAATAATTATTATTCAGGCACGCGTGGAATTTACTTTGGAAAGTAGATAGTATGAACGTATGTAGTTTTATTGGGATCGTAGGATATTGAAGGGTAATTCAAATGACATTCAACAACTAAATTATTTCAAATTAAGGTATTTTCAAGTTAGTGGCTTTGTTCTTTGAATAGAATGTTCAACAATTTTGAGTTTAGGTTTTTTTTAATGTGAATACCGCGCAAGAATCCCAACTGCTCCCTGTTAACCGGAGCCAGTGAGACTATGACACCCTCAATTGGGGTATGGGTAGGGGAAGCGGGAGGTGGAGACGTACATATCTATTTAGTTCTGGTCATCAAACATGGCTAAAGCCGTTTAAAGCAACGTCAATAATTCTGAATCGTGGTCTTTCACCAGGGTGATACTGAGAGTATCTACCAATCTGGAACGTGCAGCAAGCGTACTATAATTTATTTAAATATTTTTTTTATTGCCGGGATTCGAACCCACGACCTCCGGATTCGTAATCGAGGACCGACCACGGAGGCCTTAGTCAAATTAAGTAGGTACTAGGTATACCATTGTATCAACATTCGAAATCGGCGTCAAAAATTCTCGAACGTACGGCTTACACGGCGACGGACCAATCGATTTGTTTTTCCTTCGCAAATACACCGACACGAACATTGCCTATCAAATCGCGGTTCGCCTGTTTCCGTAATTTTATGTCATTTACCTCGTCGATCCACTTCGAAGAATTGTTATCAAGTTATTACGAATTGCGATACCCACCGCGAGTCATGACGAGTGTGAGAACATTATTTATCCTATTGACAGTGGGAAATTGGACTTTATTCACTCTTTATAAAAGACTTCCACATGTTTATTATTATTTTTATTATTATTATTATAATTTTTATTACTATTATTTTTATTTTTATTATTATTTTTATTATTATTTTTATTATTATTATTATATATTTTTTTTAATCTTTGTTTTATTTATTTATTATTTTTTTTTACATATAACGGTGTTGCACTCCCATGAGTTATCAAATCAACTCATTATGGGAGTATTAATTATTTCTACATAATATTAGGTTTTATAGAGTTTTCAAGGCAAATATGTATATGATAATATAAAAATAATAAATATTTTTTATGGGTGGATTTTTGCCTAGTGGCAATTTCTACCAATCAACCCTTAGTGGGAAAATGAATATGTTATACAATTATTGAAGCGTTCTCCACACATGTCTTTCCGCACGTAATGTGGGAAAACCAGTTAAACGCAAATGTACGAGTATATAATTTTTTTAATTTTAATTTTATTTTTTTAAATAATGTCTCGGATAGGAAAGGGAAGAAGGGATATGGGGGAAGGGAAGGAATTAAAGAGCCTGGGAATTATTGCTGTTTTAGCAGACAATGTTTTTTATATTTTTTTCAAAATTTATTTTTTTTGTATGGATATTTAGATTTACAACGTTATTCGTTCTCAACCAAAAAAGGTTACGAACGAATAATGAATGATCCGTTTATGAAAAGCGGTTCGTTACGTAACAAATTTGGTAGTTTGTTTATAAAAGTGGCCCTTACCGGCTTACAGTGATGGTGCAAATATACTAGTTCATTATCCTGGTTTGACATATTTTGAGTTGCGGCAGTGTAGTTGTCCGATGTATCCATAATAAAATTAAATATAAAATATAGGTATTTAGTAAATTCCTCGTTGACTTATTATCATATTAAATAATAAAGTTGACATCCTTATTAATTTTAGAGTATTGATGGAATCAAAATTAGAGACATCGTCCAGATGTCTGAACGGATATGCGACCATATAATCGAACCAATAATTAAACAGAGATAATCGACTGTAATTAAGCCTTCGCATTCAGAATATCTATGTACATAATACAAACTTCCCCTGTAAACTTGATGGTTTGATGAACTTAAAATATGTATGTTATTTTTGAAAATAATCTTTATTTAGATGTCTGTTTGAAAAAGTAATCGTATGAAATTCCCTCGATAGAAAAATATTAAGTATCCTCTAAAAATATTAAGTATGTACTAATATATACATATATAAGCTTCTCTTCTGGGAATGTTGATACCTCCGTGCTCATTGAGTCATACTTCGGTTGAATCTTTTGTTTGGAATTATTACTCACGCAAGACCTTGGACAGACTTCAGTATTATTTGGTTTCTTGGATTCACCCCTTTAGACCTTTAGTTAGAATGGTTTGATCCATGAGTTCCTCCCATTCGTCAACAATTTTCATCAAATTGTTTACATAATGTAGGGTTAATTATCTCAAGGTTAGTAGGATATTTTACACATAAATTGAGTAGCAGCCACATAGCAGATAATATATGTAGAGATGCCCTGATGAGCAAGGTGAAGAAATCAAAATAGGCGTGCCGCCAATTTAAGTAAAACAGCTTATAAGTAAAAAGGTTCTGTCTGTTTAAACAAAACAGGATATTTTATTAAGAGCATTTGACTTTTTATAAATGTTTTATAATTTACTTACCGCAAACAAAATCAGGCGAAACAAATGTGAACGGCAGTGAACTAGGCTGGTGCCAAAATGGGCGTCACGTGACCTTTGCCTACAGCCGTGCTTCTAAATGGTACGTTAAAGCAAGTATTTTCATTCTGACGTTAGTAGTACCAGCGCACTGTGTACCGCTTTTCTAATCTGAAACAACTTTTTAAACCTGTGTTAGACGTTTTTTATTAAATTGCTGTTTTTATAAATTTTGTCATTTATTATTAACTAATTAACCATCACGCCGTTTCCCCGCAGGGGTAGGCAGAGAAGACGGACCGCCAAACAACTCGATCTTGGCATACACTTCTTGCTTCATTCACATTCATACAACGCCTCTTACATTCTCTTCTGTTATTCCGACTTCTGACATGACCCGACTCGAGTATTTGATTCACTTGATCGTGCCATGTCTTCCTCGGGCGTCCCCGGCTTCTTCTTCCATTCACATTCGCGTCATATATTCTCCTTACACTCCTTTCTTCGTTCATTCGCTCTACATGCCCAAACCATCTAAGTGTCCCTTTCTTAATCTTGCTCACTACGCTTACATCAGCCTTGCATTCTTTACGAATCTCAACATGATCATACATGGTTTTACCACACATTCGTCTCGGAGATCTCATTTCTACAGGATTCAGTCTACTTTCATCCTTCCTCTGCCAGTTCCATGCCTCACTGCCATACATCAGGGTTGGTATCAGCACTCCATTGTGGATATTTATTATTACATAATAGCATATTCGTTTTAATATTTCGTATCTTATGAAAATGGGTGATATGTAGGTAGATATGTGCCAGTCTGAAGATGGCCATAACCTAAACTGGTTCGTTGTTAAATAAAAGTGGAATTAAATTGTTATCTATATTAAATTCAAACAGATCTGTCCTAAGGAACAAAATTCCTCAAAGCAGACAGATTAAAGCATTCTGAACAATTTTATTCATCGCATGTATTTATTATTCATATTTTTTACGCACGAGCGTCGGTTACCCGCATTGTTAATATTCGAATTCAATCAAATGAACGGACCAAGCGAATCCTAAAAAAAAGTTATCGAACTCAATCCGTAAAAGTATGTAACTTTATATTATTATTATTTTTTTTTAAATTCAATTTTACAAGAGAAAAAAATACAATTCAAAAAGTCCCGATAAGCTACTTTTTTGTAATTTGTCTAACGGGAGCTTGTTATTTAAAACATAAAATTTACAGACAAGGTTACAACATATGTAAAATAAAAACATTAAAAAAAAAACAATGTATAAAATAAAACATATGTAACAAGCTTAAAACATAAATATTTATCAATAATATTACTCTAAAATATTTCTGCAAAAATATATTAAAAAAAATGAATAACATAAAAAACGTAAACGAAAGCAATAAATCATAAATAAAATAATATTTCCTTATTTCTAATACAAATAGCTTCTTTCAGCTAGCCAAGTTTTCAATGTGTTTATTAATGGTTTAGTTTTAATACAGTTGAACCCACAATATGTAAGAGAACACAATCCGTAAAAATATATAACTTATTATTGAACCCACAATATGTAAGAGAACACAATGCGTAAAAATATATAACTTGTTATTGAACCCACAATATGTAAGAGAACAAAATCCGTAAAAATATATAACTTGTTATTGAACCCACAATATGTAAGAGAACACAATCCGTAAAAATATATAACTTGTTATTGAACCCACAATATGTAAGAGAACACAATCCGTAAAAATATATAACTTGTTATTGAACCCACAATATGTAAGAGAACACAATCCGTAAAATTATATAACTTGTTATTGAACCCACAATATGTAAGAGAACACAATCCTAAAAATATATAACTTGTTATTGAACCTACGATAATGTAAACGAATACGAATATAGGTATTCGCGTCGAAAGCTCTTGAATAAAATCAATTGACTGTGATTAATTTGATTTCCGATTTGTGTTCACAGGTGAACATAAATACCTGGCCATCTTTTCGCTTGAACTGCTCGATTAAAATAAAAATGCTTCCAACGGTCGCGCTGCGAAACCAGGTCACATTGCCCGTGGATAAAACCTTGTCCGGACTTGATTAAAACAGAAACGAGTCTAAGACAACTTGTAAAAATGCTTACAATTCTTTGTTCCTTTTTACATAGAGCTTTTCCTATTTATTTTTTTAGTTTTCCGATACGCCGTCGAACACCTTCCATCATTTGCACTTATTGGAAATGAAATAATAATAATAATAATATTCGGATGATTTTTATAGCGCCGTTTTTGTGAAAAATCACCTCAAGGGCGCTTTACAAATCTTACTTCCTATTCTTACATTATTCCTATATTAAATCTATGACATTTTTTTTTTTTTGACACTATCATTATACATTATTTATAGACCATATAAAGGATGCAGTTAAATTATCAAAACTAAATACGGCTTGGTCTAAGTTTTCATACATGTTTAATTGAAAAAAATAAAATAGAAGCCATCTGTTTATTCCTTACGATATATTGCAAGACGCTAATACGAATGATAGGAGTTATGTGAAGTTGGGCGGCGGGTGAGGACGGGGGCCGGGGGTACTGATCCTTTCTTCCAATCTTCTTTGTCTTTGTTGGTGACGCCCCTGGGCTGCGTAACGGACGCTCGGTGTTGGTTTGCCCATACGCCAGGTGGCGCTCGTCGGCCGGCTTCAGGATCTGGAAAGACCACATCAGCGTGTCGTCTATTTCTCGCCCCAGCCGGTGGTATCCTTGTGGGGGGTGGACCACAGCAGGTCGCGGAGCAGCCTTCTCGGGCACGTCCGTGGGCCGCATGATGCACCGGATCTGTTCCGTGAACTGGAGGTCAGAACTCAGGTCGCTGTGACAGCAGAAGATCTTCTCGTCAAATGTTTTTATTTCCTATTGCGCCTTTCTCGGTAGCCACGAAATCTAATTTTGCGGATTGGAGTTGTGGTACAGTGTTCAAGGTTATACAGCGATATCTTTGCAGCTTATTAAAGGCTCCAAAATAGCACATTCACCATTAAGTTTGAGTTTGAGTTGTCTAGCTTGTATACGATATTGTTTACAATCACCACAGTTCAAAGAATAACATTGTAAATCATTTACTTTGGGACACTTTTAACAAGCAAAAGGTCTTTTAATAAGCACATGTGTCGAACGCTTCGACCGACCGATGCTTTTGGGTTAGTTTAGAACGACGCGACAGATTTGAACTTAAAATATTTGGGTTTTTATTTGATTTTTTTATTATAAACTTGATTTAAGCCCGAAACGGCCACACTAAAATTATATGATTTTTATAAATGTAACCTATAAATTATTGCGGTTATTTTACGCTACTTTAACACCGGAAAAATTAAGAACTAAGCAATATTTCCCAGATAAACTGGAGCGCTTATAAAAAGCTGCCGGCTGCTGCGAGAGCGCCAAATACTATGCAGAACCACTTGAAATTAGAAAATCCTTAAATATTAATTCTAGTATATTGAACAACCAAGTAAAAATGTCTTTCTCGATGTTTTTAGAGTGAACCGCTCTATTCCTCCCAAAAAAATAGTAATCCCCCCCGGGGGGTTGGTCGCCTCCCACCCCAACACCTAAATATGTTTGTATGTCTGTCGTTATTTTGTATTTTATGTTAGTTTTAATATTGCCCTGACGAAGGAAGCCGGGAAAATATTAAACCGAATCCGGTCGATTAATATTTTCAATTGTAGTGGTTTAAAACAAATTTATGTGTTTATATTGGAAATATTATGTGTCTTACATTTTTACAATCTTCTTTCATTTATTTATTTGTATTTTTAATTTAATGTAAATCAAATTTAAAAATGTTATTATTAAAATTAATGTAAATCAAATTTAATAATGTTATTATTAAAATTAATGTAAATCAAATTTAATAATGTTATTATTAAGTTTTGCAAGTATTTTAGTTTTTATTATTGTGACAGCTGTTTCGGCGTTCAAGGCCATTTTCAAACTGCACGCCGCCTACATGCTTGAATGCCGGAACAGCTGTCACAATAATAAAAAAGAGTAAAAAAGCAGGACTTAAAAATTAAATGGAGTTGTACGAATTAAACACAAAAACAATAAATTTTTACAATCTGTTGGTTTTGTTACGATCCACAAATCCAAGTTGAAAAACCTTTGAAATTTTGGTACTTCACTATTAATATTTAAGTACCTTTATCTTAATTTTAATCTTCAAATGTTATGCTGAAAAGAGCACATCTCACGTGACTGTTATTTTCTACGCAATTTTACCTGTGCATATTTCTCATCCTCTGCAGGCGGCCAAAAGAGGAACTAAAGAAGCCGTGTTTTTTGTTATACGGCTCTGTTAACATATTTTGAACTAAGTTTCGTCATAGTTTTAATGCGGGAACAAATGGGAAAACCTATGAAAAATGAGTTATTTAATATCAACGCTATAATCACTAAAATTTCTTGCACGGCATTTGATCTTTTCTGTAGTTTGATTTATTCAATAAAATATGAAGTACTTCGCATTTTTAATTTAACATCATTTTTATAATAACATGTATTGTATTTCTTAGGTTAACTGGTATTAAAATATGGAATAATTAACATTAAACCCCGTTTTACAATACGTGCTCTACACGTGTTAATCTTTTTTACACTTAGATTAGAATTTGTGCACGGCCATCCACTATAATTAACATTTCTGGTCGTGTGCGTTAAGTCTTCAACCTTTCAAGTAAAACTGAAAGCATCGCTCATTCCTCGAAAGGTGTTGGTTCTTACATTTAATAAAAGGTTCACTGGTCGTGCGCGTGGTCGTGTGTTCAAAATTGGCGCCCAACGTAGCTCTTGGCAAGTGAACTTATAATATTGGATACACTAGATCGCTTCTAATGCCAGTCTCGGCCTTGTGTTTAGTATTGTTCGCTTCCTTCCGCATAGAGACGGTAAGCCGACTTGGTATTATGCAATAAGCCTTGCATCAAATAATTTTACGTCGATTTTAGCCATAAGAGGTCGAATTATGAAACTGAACCCGGATCTAATGACCGAACATAAGCCGCTTTCAGATGGTGGTAAAAGAGCAGTCCTTAGTCTTTTTGTAGCCAATGGTTCGCTTAAAAGGGTCATCTCTGTTACTGCCGCAACAGTGTAGACCTTTTTAGTGACCGTTGCCAAAACAGTTACACCACTATCGTGACCTATTCCGTGGCTGTCAGAAAGGGGTTGAATGAATGAGAGATTTTTTATTAAGTGTCATTAGCTAGCAAAAAAGTCTGTTTTTTTTCTCGGTGGTCAATAACAATTATCATATCATATCGTCCCCCACAACACAAACAAGCATATCTTATATTTAACAACTTTCCAGGAGAGCCAAAAAGCTGCATTGGGGTTTTAATTAGACTTTTTTTTACCCCATTAGCGGAACATGTATTAAAGTGCTCTTCTGGAAAGTTGCTAAATATGGTATACGCCTGTTTGTTCTGTGGCGCTTGTCAATATGCTCAATCGCAATGCCCTTCATTCCCCCGTGAATTAGAAGTCGCAATTGTCAATTGCTTCAATCGTTATGTGAACGATCAATTGGACGCATCAGTGACGTACAAGTTGGCAATGAAAAGTAGAAATTTAATAAAGTGGTAATAAATAATTTCATTACTATGGTAACACCAAGTTACTCACTTTGTCTTTTGAAATTTGTTTAAAGAAACAAGGCATAACAACATAACTCTAATATATATTAACGTAACTAACCATCACCCCCTTTCTCCCCAGGGGTAACCAGAGAGGACGGACTGCCGAACAACTCGATCTTGGCATACGCTTTTTGCTTCATTCACATTCATACAACGTCCCATACATTCACTTTTGTTATTCCGACTTCTAACATGGCCCGACACAAGTATTTGATTTGCTTGATCGTGCCATGTCTTTCTCGGACATCCCCGGCTTCTTCTTCCAGTCACGTTCGCGTCATATATTATCCTTACCCTACTTTCTTCATTCATTCACTCTACATGCCCAAACCATCTAAGCGTCGCTTTCTTAATCTAAACATCGACAATTGATATTGACCGTCTCGGGCGCGTGCAAAAGTACACGAATTTAATCACGAATCCCAAAATGCGCTGTTGAATTGGTTTTGTGTCATCCAGAATGAGGTTTGATATTTTGCTCCAAAATGACTAATTTACCAATATCCAAGTTGAATAACTCTGAATTTTATTTATAACTTGTTCGTGCGTGACTTTCGTGTTTTACATTTGTTTGGAATCGATCGCGAAAATGATGTCACGTAAATTTGATATTTTTATATTTAGTCAAACAGGTGGTCCAATGGTGGCGTCGGTTGGGAATGCTGTCCTTATTCTACCGATATTTCAATGGAACATACTCAGAGGAACTAGGGTCATTGATCCCTTCGGCACCGTGCACAGTCGGGAAACACGCCAAATGAGCGCCCAACATTTGTACACAGCTGACACGTTTGTCACATGAGAATGGGTCGTTTCTCACGACTCGTTCTTGAGTTTAACAGTTCGACTGTTGAATGTTTTTCAGTCTTCTGTGTTTCCTCCCTCCTACAATATGGGTCGCTTCAAGACCCAGGCTAACTCCTTTATTTCCTCAAAAAGACACTTCACACAGCATCTCCAAAGACGATTTTCCTCAGGGCCTCTTGTTTGAAGTTAATGTAAAAAAACACTGAATTATTTTTTTACTACTTTTAAAACTGTTCATTACCACATCCGGTTTTCAACACCCCTTTTTCTTATGGGCGTTTTAGACAATACTTTTTTCGTCCAGATGGGTCGTCGTTTTCTATGGAATTTTTTATAGAATCTTCCATAGAAAAAGACAACCCATATGGAATCTGGATGAAAAAAAATATCGTTGGTCGTCTTATTGTCCATTTGAAAACATGGAAAAAACAATATGGCCTGTCTCGTTACTTTTTTAACATTTGAAATGACACCCGAGCTGCAAATTATCGCGGTTGACTTTTGTATTCTAATTGGGAAAAGTTGTGCAAGTGTAATGATTCCTGAGCTGACTGTCCTAGAGTTTTTGCAGATTTTCTACTTCATGGTTAAGATTTTCGATATAATATTATTAAATGAAAAGAGGCTCATTCATGCGTCTTACTTAAATGAAAAAAGTTACAATTTGTCAAGTTCCTAGATCTTTATTCTTTCTTTTGTAAAGTCTCCTCAGGATGTCACCTATAAATTGTGTAGCGAATTGAATCATTATCACTTGCAGCACTGCAAAATGTCAACGGGTTATTAATCCACTTGTATTGGCTATTAACCACCGGCAAACCGAGTTTGCAGTGTGCGTTGCTTTCCCGTACCCACATCGTAAAACAGCGCTCGAGTGTGCGTATGACTTGGTACTAGTACGACCATGTTTATATACAAGTTTTTACGGCGTTTTCGCGTTCGTGGGCAGACACTATCTACAGCTGTTGGACGCGCCGCCATCTTGGATGCAATTACACGCACGTCTTGCCAGTGTTGATAGCACTAAAAATAAAACTGATGTATTATTCCTGGTCGCGCAGAATTGCCCGTCTAATAAGTAAGTACCTGTCTTCCGGATTATTATTTATGCGGAAAATCACGAATCGTGAGTCTAATTCATTAATCTGATGTTATGGAATTAGTCTCAATAATAAATTGTTGGAAAAAATAGACGTGAGAAGGAAAGAAATCCTTGTTAAAGATCATATTTGACTGGCAATCAAATAATAATTGTTACTAACTCAAATCATAATGAGATATTTATTTTGATAACGTCTTCCGGTTGCCTCGGAGAACCAATTGAATTAATAATATTAATGATCGTCATAAGGCAGGCCATACACGTTCTTATACTTGAGCCGAGACTACATCCATCCCATCCCATCCTATACCCGCACAAGTATAGGTACTTGAGCGGGTGTAGGATGAATTTTGCATAAGTTTGATCAAACTATACCGTCATTCAAATTGTGTCACGTGACGTCACGTAGATTTTGAGCGGTTGTTTTATTCAACTTCTCTTTGATAGCTCATAACTCATTCGGTCATTATACTATCGTTAAAATATTATTTTGTTTTCATCAAAATAAAAATAAATTAGGGGATAACCTCATTATAAATATTTAAAATAAAGTTTTAAGTTAATAATAATAATACTTGGATGACTTGTGTAGCGCCACTTTTGTGAAAAATCACCTCAGGGTCGCTGTACAAATACTACTTGCTAGGGTTTATCTTATTATGTACAGATACAGAAACATACACTTACCTGGTAGGTCACTCCAGATTAAAACGTTAAATTACAAAGTTTTCGCTTGAGATGATATGATTTTGCACGCACAGGACACATATATTAGAAAACACTGCACATTGTATGAATAATAATAATAATAATTGGATGATTTGTATAGCGCCATTTTTGTGAAAAATCACCCCAAGGACACTGCACAAATTTTACAGATGCTATGTTATCCTACTTTTCTATTGATGTTACATTTATTAGAAGATTGGTGGCACAAGAGCTGGTATTTATTGAAATATTTAAAAATTTTAAGACTGGAAAATATTCATAAAATGACCTTAAAAAGCGTACGAAGCTTTTAATAGATATTAAAAAAAAATTACACTTAGTTATTTACAGTGTTGCGGGCTGTGGACGCATTTGCGCACCGATGCGTGAATTTTTAAACTTTTTCTATTTAATGATTTTAGGTAAACATGATATTGCAGTTTAGGTAAACATGATAAGCAAGATTGGTGTGGAGGGTCGTTAAGGCTTATAATTTGTCAAATAATATGATTAACTCAATTGCAAGAAGTGTCGCTTTTTTTGCTGAATTCATTCGCTTATTTTTCATGAACCTTCGTCTATAGTTTTTTTAAAATTCTTTTTGATCGTGCCATGTGTTCGTCGTGCGTCCTGGACTTGCCTGTCCTAGCCTCAGCCGTCGCTAGCACATCTGTGCTTTGTAAAGCTGAGTTTTTCTAACCGTTACTTCTTCAACCATGTCATAAACCACCCAAGCGATCATTTGCTGGCATTATACATCTCTCCTTTTCCACATCCTGTTTATGAAATCCTTACATATTCCGTAACGATTATTTTTAAAAAAATATGCATCATTTAAAAAAAATTTTATCAATTATCTCACAATCATGATAATCAATATTATAGTCTGCTTCAACTACAGCTTCACACAGATAAGTTTTCATGTGCCCGAAGAAGGTACGAACAAACGAACGAACTATTCTTTACATCCATAGACTTTTTTTATTCATAAAATCTACACTTGCGACGCCGTCGATTGGAAAGTTATCCGTGACTCAATGGGTCGTAGGTAATAATAATATGTAAGTAATTTTATTTTTTTAGCTACGTTTTTTGTGAAAGATCACCTCGAGGGCTCTTAACAAAGCTAGAAAATATCCTCCCATTAGAGGTAAGTCACTATGTGTCATACACATGCTTGGTGAGTTTTACGTCTAAAGCGACGCTGTATCCCACATAGTGACTTTTACCTCTAAAGGGACGCTGTATGCCACATAGTGACTTTTACCTCCAAAGGGACGCTTTATGTCACATAGTGACTTTTACCTCTAAAGGGACGCTGTGTGACACATAGTAAATTTTACCTCGAAAGGGAATATGTAGCTTGATATGGCACTAGCCGTGTTTGGTAACCAGATCCGAATAGTCTTATGTATTACTACACTAAATTTAAAATTACTCCCGCAATGGTGCTTACATAGTATAATCGTCATTTTATTACATGTATTTTATTTATAATTTCTTCAAAAGATTGGTATTCACTTTGTGGCGTCATTATTAATAAATGAATTAAAAATTATTTTCTCTTCACCACTTAATTAATATACACATATCTACATGTTTCAAAAGCGATGGCTTTCCTCGTCAGGAATATACAGAATACTAAAAAATAATTATGTCAAGTATAGAAAAATGGTAAACATAGAACACAATAATATTTATTTATTTATTTAGACGCCCATTGGTCTTTAATATACATAAATAAACGCAAAACTCATAAAGAACAGCACAATAAGTTAGTTAATTGAGGAATATGGCATATCAAATAGTTACATGCATATATATACCATGCACCTTTAACATAAAAATAGTGCGAGAAGAAACTACATGAAATGGAGTATGCAGTCTTGTGCTGTATTTATTAGGCACACGATAATTAATCAAACTCCCCAGGTTAGGGCTGTTTAACTTCCCATTAACGATTTAAAATAATAATAAAAAAAATCATTGATCTTGCATAACACTGAGTTTTAAAACATTAATTCATTTTCTTTGTGTCTGCATTCGGCTTGCTTCCCTTTTCTTTTCACTCCGTTCTCTTTAGTCCCTCAAGAAAACGTTGGGGTAGGAACCAGGCAGCTTAACGCAAGCAATTAATTAGTTTTTTTTTTTAAACAAATTGGCTTCCTTTTGCTTGGTGAATTTATTTTCCAATGAGAAGAGTGCTTGCCCATTACATCACGCGAAGTGTGTTTACTATTCACCGTCTTGTAGTGCACCGGGATGACGTAACCGCAGAGGGTGTTAGAATTATTACGCCAAATAAAAGCCACATTCCATAAGACCTTTTTTATGTAAATATCGTACCAATCCCAATTACTCCCGACTGTTCGGTGCCAGTGGAATAATAATAATAATAACTAACTAACTAACCATCACGCCGTTTCCCCGAAGGGGTAGGCAGAGAGGACGGACCGCCAGACAACTCGATCTTGGCATACACTTCTTTCACTTCACTTCATTCACTTTCATACAACGTCTCATACATTCTCTTCTGTTATTCCGACTTCTGACATGGCCCGACTCAAGTATTTGATTCACTTGATCGTGCCACGTCTTCCTTGGACGTCCCCGGCTTCTTCTTCCATTCACATTCGCGTCATATATTCTCCTTACACTCCTTTCTTCATTCATTCGCTCTACATGCCCAAACCATCTAAGCGTCCCTTTCTTAATCTTGCTCACTACGCTTACATCATATATAATATATAATATATATATATATATAATAATATATATATATATATTAAATATATATAATAATAATAATAATTGGATTACTTTAATAGCGCCGTTTTCGTGGGAAAATCACCTCAAGGGCGCTTTACAATTAATTAAATAACATATACAACCAATACCTTAAAGCTAAACTTTATTACTAATGGCTTATAAGTAAGACTTATGGCTAGGGACTAACTACTGGGACTTATAATTAGTGACTTACATCTATGGCTTATAGGTAGTCACTTACCAACTAAAAGTTATAGTTAGTGACAATTTAAACTTAAGTAGGCATAACTAGAATAAAAACCTAACACACATATAAACCTAGTACCTATTTAAAACTAATACATATCTATGACCAAATGCATATTTTGTATACAATACTGCAAAATGACGTACAACTATGGCTTAAAACTTACAACTAACATACCTATTTATAATAATATAAATACCTGTATGATTATTGCTCGTGCTGTCAGTGGTAAAGCACACAAAAGTGTAATAATTTTTATTGAAATTAAAGAAGGTAGTCTAGGCGGTAGAAGGTAAATAGGAATATAAGTAATTCTCTTGGACTGAGTACTCGAAAACACCATTAGACCTGTGATAACCAATTCGGGTTTGTTGTGAAGCTGAAGGGAGTGGGAAAGGAAAGGAAATAGGCAAGAGAAAGGTTGGGCAGTACCTAGATATTCAGATCTGGCACGGTTTAAACCATTTTAAGCAAAGTTTCGATTAAAATTCTGAATGATAGCCTTTCATCGGGGTTTCTGAGAGTATCTGCCACTCTGATTTCGTTCTAAAGCACCCAAATAAGGCTCTAAACGTTATTTTGCAGGTTGCTATCGCTAGTAATACAATAAATAATGCATCTGTAAATTCTATACGGGTAGTTAGGAAAAGGTTTCGAATGACGAAAATCCTCAAATTGTAATCTTTTAAATTTTATGAAATACATACCAAAATGTTTGAAGACACGTGCAGTTTGAAAACCAGTGAAGGCAGTTGATTTTTTAATCCGTATTAATTATTATTTTCATTAATATTAACCGTTAAATTTAACGTTAACGGCGTTGACGTTTTTTCGAATTAGTGTCAACGCCTAGTATTACTGTGAGCACAAGATAGATACACTAAACAAACATTTTCACTTATAATTGTGGTAAGTAAATAAGAGTTTTTCTAATATTGTTAGGTTATTCGCAACCCGGGAATTTTTGTCTTTCGTAAACAAAATAAAAACATGTCTGCTGTCAGCATTTTTTTACATCACTTCCTACGTTTGACTTCAAATACCCCATTAGGTTCGCCCAGACAGTCCACACAACGCACAACAAACGTTCCCATCTAGCAAATAAATAATTAAGCCGTCATAAGGACAAAATAAACTATTTCAAATCAACAATTGTGACTATAATCAGTTGCGTTTCGTGGCCTATCTCAATGGGAGTTCAATAGGAGATGAAAAAAAGTGATAAAAAATACTGTGTTGCTCTTTTTTTTTGCATATTATATATATTTTCCCAAGTTTTAAAGAAATTTCATCATATCACTGCACCAGAAATAGCAACAAGAAACCATTCGGCAATTCATTAAATCGAGCGTTGCTAATGAATAAATGTCGCAGATTACAAAAAACAGTTTTTAATACGAAGATCACAATTTACGTAAGAAACTTTACTGTTCGTTTTTTTAATTAACTTATTTTAATAACGACAAAACATGATAATCACAAAACAAAAAATCTGTTGACTCTTGCAAAATACTATTCCGTACAAATTTGTTAACACATTTTCGTAGTATTTACGGTCGTCCTATAGATTCCGAAGGATTGCACGCTTGGCACGGTTTCCCGACGAGCGTTTCGAGAATGACTGAACGAACTATTTCTTAGAACAGAAAGCTTCATACAAGCTGAATTCATAAAGCACGTATGGAATTCATTTCGGACTCGCTCTTGGGCAGTATTACCTACACTGGACGGATTGATTTTTTTACCACCGAATTCGAATGGACAACTGTTTAAAGTGTGTTATTATTATGATACATGCTTGTTTTATTTTCTTATCTTTTTTATGATATATCACTGCACAAACGCACGATAGAGAAAACCGCCACCGACTTATAATATATTCAGGCAGTTATATCAATGTTCAATTCGTCGCTCGACTCTGGGAGTCCTGTGACGCATGGACTAGAAAAGTGCGAACAAGTAGTATCAAGCAATTGTTGAACGCTACTGGATATGTCCGAATATATTTAATTATATATAATTTATATAAATGATTTCTTACGGTTTCTTTTTTCCTTTTGACGGTTTTATTTTTTATTTGCTAGTTGGGAATGTGTGTTGTTTGTTGTGCGTTGTGCGGAGTGTCTGGCCGAAGCTATTGGTCTGTTGTATCATATACAGTTTATATGAAGTCGTTCCGCAACGCTTCTTCGCTTGAATTGTTAATCCCTTCCGGCCAATGCCCTCCACGTCACTTGACAGACGTTTTGCGAGCTCCATCTGTCCAAGGGTCGAATTATAAACAGTACGACCGCCACGAGTCAACGCCCCAAAAGCGAACTGTATACATGTTGAGGTAATTATAGAGTTTGGCATTTTTAATAATCGGTTATGCAAGCAAGGGTCGAATTAAATAATAATATATCCTGTCTATAACCGTCAACAGATCGCAAATCTGCATCCAGAATAAGGTAATAATAATAATTATACGGTGGAAGCACTGAATAGTGAATCACCCGATGAAAGTTTGCTGTGGGCGTGTTTGTGTGTTGGAAATAAGCTCAATTTTTCTGTTGAAATTAATCAAACATTTTCAAATATCGGTAATCTTTCTTGAACAGGTAAACAATTTTATGGGCTTGTATGGGGCCTAGGAGTCGCTAGGTCTTGCGTGGAATTTGACACTTTGCTGAAACGGGCGGCCCGTTTGATAGATTCACCTATCTTAACAAACGGATTGCAATCTTTGGAGCACAGACGTCAGGTGGGAATGCTGTCCTTGTTCTACCGGTATTTCAATCGAAGATGCTCCGGGGAACTAGCGTCATTAAATTTTGTTCGGCAGCGTTGCACAGTCGAGAAACACGCCGAACGCGTGCCCAACATTTGTCACATGAGAACAGGTCGCTTCTACGACGCGTTCTGTGTTCAACGGCTTGGCTGTCGAATGATTTGCCTGCCTCTGTATTTCCCCCTTCCTGCAACGTGAGTCTTAAAGTGACCCAGGTTCACTGTCCCCCAAAAGACCCTTCACATAGCATCCCCGAAGATGACATGCATCTAGGGAAATAGGCCGGTTTAGATCACAATTATATGGGTTGTCTGTTCTGTTACCCACCCATAATAATTCTGCAATAGTATAGATGGGATCCCCGAGGCGTATGTACGGTGAAATCATGTATAGCCAAACAAGTGAATAATAGAGGAAAATAATATATGACGCACAAGTGGATAAAAGCCGAAGGTCAAGTGTCGGAATAACCGAAGAGTATGTATTAGACATGTATGAATGTATACCCTGTCCATCATTAGAACGACCTGAGAGCGCGCATGTCCTGCCCCTTTCCCCCACTACTTTCTCCGCGACTTGGTATCCACGTTAACACATTCAAAAACAGGATTTGTTTTTATTCTGTATTACCTACCTACAAACACAAATTTAACTCATTTTATGCATTTAAATAATTATGTTTATAATATTAAAATATACATATTGCATTTTATGTGGCATCAGGTTCATTAAAACAGCTAGGGAATTAATCCGAAATTGATAATATTATGATAATTTCCACGGTATGAATGGGTTAATATCTCAGAAACGCGTGTATGGGCGGAGTTACATGGCCGTCGCAGCCGTGCGCGGGAGATGGGACGCATGCGAGGGGGTGGGTATGCGCAGTAGGAACCAAATTTGGAACTGTAGCAGGTTGTTCTTAAGTTAAACTCACTATAGATAAAGGGCGAAGTTTTGTACCAAGAAAGAGTTAATAATAATAATATTTGGATGACTTGTATAGCGCCGTTTTTGTGAAAAATCACCTCAAGGGCGCTGTTCACCTTCTCTGACTACTCCTGCGAATAATGGCGTGATAGTTAGTTCTTTATTTATGTATTTTATTATTTTATTCTACCAGTTTGTATGTTTGACTATTGAGTCGGCAGAAAACAAATATTTATGCACAGATTGAGGTCAAAGTTATGAAAAAGCAGAGGAAATCATTTCGTATGCTAACCTATCGCAAGTCGTAAAGCATAATTAGATGTTTTATATTTTATATTTTATTTTATGTTTGGTAGTTATATTTTATCGAATGAAATAACGGTTACGCCACTGCCATCCGATGCCCATGATTCAAAACTTTATGCAAAATAAGGTCACAGAAACGGTATAAATTAATACGCAATTATTCAAATATACCGTCAAACCACGAAGTGATTACTTTCTTCGAAAATATGGTAACATGATTATACTTGGCCAATGTTTATACCGATATTGTTATGAAATATAGCAAAATAACTCATAACTAGGGATCTGAAAAATTCGCGTTATTTTTTGGGAAAATCGGTTTTATTTTTCTGTCAAATTCGCATTATTTGTGGGAAAATGTGGTTATTTTTCAACAAAAACGGTAGTATTTTAAAAATGACAGTACGCGGAGAATTTGTCATGGAGTTGGGTGTTTTCCATTTTATGGCTATTCAAGCTTGTCAAAACCATAGACAAAAGAAAATTTATAACTTAAAATATTACTTCCTTTTTTTTAAAATACCATAATATCACGTAGAAATTTTCAGGTCCCTACTCATAACTCATAAACTAATATTGCTATTTGGTGTTGAACAACATAGATGCGGATAAAGTCATGAATCGTATTATGTAAACACTGCCGGTCTCAGGAAAATAATACCGTGCACTCGAATCGATTACGTGACCCATTTATGAACGTTTGTTCCAAGAAAGATTAACCTCAACCACTACATTGACGTGTGATAATTCCATTGCTGTAAGCAGCGATTTAAGTTAACCACGCGTCAGACTTCCCGCCCTTCTATTATTGGGTTGATGAACTTAATTATATTGGAATCGTATTATTAGTTACGTATCTAATATCTATTTCAATTTATTCTAATGGACAGACGTTTACAACTATGACACATCGATTTCGCTTCGGGCAATCTGCGCGAACCTTATTCGTTTGCGACCCTTAACAAATCAGGGGCGCTATTCCTGTTCTTTTTAAGGAAGATTCCTTACGTTTTTCCTTAGGGTTAAAGACTTTTTGATTAACTGCGTAATTCCGGTGAGACGTAGTAAAATATCCTAAATAGATTGTCAAGAGATTATTTGAAAACAAAAATTGATGAAATATCTTCAAGTGACATAAGATTTTGAACTAGAACTTTTAAAAACAATTATATTATATGATAATTCATTTTTATTTTATTTTTAAATATCATAAATAAGCCTTTTAATAAAGAATCACGCTTTATAAAAAGGTACCCACCTCATTAGATAGTAATTACCTTTTTTAATTTGAATTTGTGTCGACCGAAGAGTGAGGATTGACCTGAATTATTTAATATGTCAACATCCATATAATGTTTAATAATGTTTACTAGCTAATTAAGGTAAAGTTAATAATACCGTAATTGGTAACATACTTAACATTGAGTTTTTCTCTTTTTAAAACATCTCAAATATCGAGATTTACTATCGTGAAAACATCGCTAATGTTGACATTTTTTATGAATGTCGTTCCCTGAATTCAGCTGGAACCAAAGTTAAGTAAGAAGGCTTTAACCCTAAGGAAAAAATTAAGGAATCTTCCTTAAAAAGAACGGGAATAGCGCCCCAGATGTATTCATTCCATTGTGGCAGTAAATTGGATACTAAATAAAGAACGTCGCGTGACCCGAACACAAACATAAATGTTGCATCATGAAATCGACAATCCTTTTATCAGTGCCCTTTATCTATTAATATTAAGCGTCATGGCCTATCATGTTATCTATTTAATGATAATAAAGCGAGCTTATTAAATTTTGTAATTTATTATTGAAATCTACATCTTATATTGTCTGATTCCTTGTATAAGGAAATAGTTAACCATAAATATAGTACAAGATTCGCTCATAGTGAAGGATTGGTGGTTTCTACATGTACAAATAAAAATGGTGAAAGAACCCTAAACTATATTGTACCTAAAATGTTTAATAAATTACCAATGACAATTAAAAATAATTCCATTTATACCTCTAAAGTCAAGTATAATCTAAGAAAGGGACTATTAGATACAGATGACTTATATTGATGCCCTACTGATCTTGTGGTGCTAATTAAAATTTTCATTTCAACTTTAAATTATATTTAATAACTCATGCATATCCACTGGCGTCCGAATGCATAGACGTGCCATAATAGCCATATTTGCGTGCCATTTCGACGGCTGGGGCAACCACGTGACAATCTAAATTCGGCATCAGGCGAGTTCACGCATTTCTCGAATCCATGACGTCATCATTCGTGTATTGACTGGCGGCGAACGATCATTCGAAGATTTTAGGAATAAAACAATAATTATGTTTTCCCGCGCATTCAAACGCTGTAAACATAGAAGTGGTAAAGAAAATAATCAAAACTGTCGTATTACATTCCACAGATAAGCGTTATTTGACTTATTTTAGGCTTATTCAGTATAATATATATATACGAGTATCTGAATCTATTGTATTAACGCACCTTTTTAACACTACTTGTATTTTTTAATGTTTTTTTTACTCTTCCTTTTATAAATGTAAATACACTATTACGCTCTGATGTACTGCTATGTCTACTAAATATAGGTATAATAATAATAATATTGGGATGATTATAGCCCCGTTTTTGTGAAAAATCACCTCAAGGGCGCTATTCAAATGCTCTATCTTATCACTAACTATAGACACTCTATTATTAGCATCGATCTGTTATACCAAACTATGTATATGTACAATTCATTTGACCCATACAATGAATCCTCATATTTGCTCTGTTTTCTGTCATCAAAAATATAATCCTATAGCCGTTAAATTGCCATCATATTATATCAACCTTTTTTAAATGTACCATAATGCTGTCAATAATCTTTGTCCCAACTCAAAACTCGACATATTAACTCCCTACCGTCATTTAAGAAAAACATTTCTCGTAACTTAATCAATGTGCACTCAGAACTCTCCATTACATAGCACAATTCAGACACATAGGTACACATATACACACAATGCACATTTAATAACCTTGCCATATTATCATTAAATAGATAACATGATAGGCCATAACGCTTAATATTCATAGATAAAGGGTATTGATAAAAGGATTGTCGATTTCATGATGCAACATTTTATGTTGCCAATTTGCTGCCACAATGAAATGAATACATCTGATTTGTTAAAGGTCACAAATGAACAAGGTTCGCCCAGATTACACACATTTTTCACATACCGTTTTATCTTTACCTCAAATCAAACGGAACCTAACCCCGCCCGGTAAAATGTAAATAACACTCACCAGATATTTCATAGAGCCATGTCATTGGTACCGATCTTTGTTTTTTTTTAAAACCTCGTAATTTTTACACCGCTAATTTTATACATGCACTGTTTTTTTCTAAAATAAAATTTTCAAAAATGTGTACCTGCTGACAAACTACAAAATTAATTCAGCAGGTTTTAAATGTTAATCAAAAATGGGGTCTCGGAATTTGCCAACCACCTCTTAGAAACAGACCACACATTCAATAAAAATACAAGCACTAGTTAACTGCACAAAAATGGAATAGGCATTCGACTAGATAACTTAGAAGCGTTAGAAATAAGGAAAGCCAAAAACACTAATAATTGACTCATTAATAATCAAATAAATTTAAATAAAAGTCCAATTCTTAAATTATTCCCAATAAACAAAGTACACACCCTTCCCGGTCCAAAAACCTGCTGCTCCCACCCTTGCCCGTCACTCGCCTGTTTTTATCAATCTATAACACATGTGTGTATCTTAGTTCATAGTTTAGTTGTATACTGCCCTAAACAAGCTACGGTAGTAGCGAAACCCGGTCGGCAAAAGTATAAATAAAAGTGGTGTAAACAAAGTTATTGTTTTATTTTTTTTTAATTATAATGTCACATCACCAAGTTACCGCTTCATATGAAAAAAAAAACATAACGCACTTTTTATTTTTAAATTTAATATTCTAAATAGGCCATTCATCATGTATGCGGCTAATTAAGAAATTATCTACTGATTTGATGATTTATTGACATTGTTATGTGTATTATGATATTTATGAATCACGTTGTTGCCTTGTCAAAACTCTCAGATTTATAGATAAACCACTTTAACTTTCCGCAGGGCTCGTTTAGTCTGTCTAATAATATGATTATGTATATTATATTGAAATAAAACATAAATATTTCGACAATGTTTGTATGGGGTAACGAACGTACATGGTGCAGGTAAATAATATTTACTCCATCATATTATACTTATTATTGATGCCACCAATATTTGCTCACGGGGGCAGACGTGATGCATCAAAAATAATGTTTGAAGTGTTCTAAATTGGTTCCGAGAAAACCAATTTGTCACCGAAATAAATGGACGGGTTTGCCGCCCGATCCATGTCATTCATCCTGGCTTGACTTCTGCAGTCAAGGACTTGAACTACTGTTTCTATTAACTCTTGAACCAAAACAATTCGATGACTCAGTTCCTAAGTGCAACGTAGTTCTGTGATAATTAGGAAACAAGTTTTTGGACAGGTTTAATCTTCTACGTTTTCAATGAAATTCTAGGATTTCTAAAACATGCATTATGTCTATATAATTATAATAATACTGTAAACATTATTTAATTCTTTCTAATTTTAATGAGCTTTCACAGGTTTTTGGTAGTTGTTACAGTTCGGATCTAAAATAATTGTATGTGGTGATGATTTAGAATTGTTATAATATGGAACATTTATTTTTTTTATTTTTATATGAATTCCGTACAAGAGTCCCAACTGCTCCCAACCGTCTGGAGCCAGGAGACTATGGCATTCCCAATTGGGGAATGTTGTGAGGGTGAAGGTATTGGGGAGGGGAAGGAGAAGGGGAAGAGAGAGGTGGGGAAATACCTGGCTATTCAGATCTGGTCACCATACACGGCTAAAAGCCATTTCAAGCAACGTTTCAGTTCTGAATGGTGGTCTTTCACCAGGGCGATACTGAGAGTATCTTCCACTCTGGAACGTGCGCAAATATACTATATATTATTTTTAAATTAATTAATTGTGAAACAACACAAATTAATTAAATAAAATTTACTTGCGCACGCCGGGATTTGAACCCGCGACCTTCGGATTCGTAGTCGAGAGCCTTACCCCTCGACCATGGATGCCGTCAAAAACTGATAAATATAAAAGTAAAACGCGTAATTCTAAAGAATAATTACCAATGTCATTCTTAAGTAACTACAGATTACCACTTGTTACATGTTTGAACCGGTAGATATCGGTATTCTAAGCATATCGTCATACTTGTCTCAAAACTGCAATTTTTGAGTTGATGTAATTTTGTGATTGAGGCATCGACGCAATGAATGGGTTTCAAACAAGATAAGTAAAAATCATTTCAACAAACACAAAATATGACAATGACAAAATACTAAATTTGCGATGATAATAATAATTGGATGATTTGTATTTTGTATAGCGCCGTTTTTTTCGCCCATGTCGAAAATGAGTCTAGTAAGTTTGACTACGCTCGTGACGTCATCCTGACAGGGGCTCAATTCAGGTGGTCCTCTTCACGCGTTGAGCCTCACTCAGAAGGTAGTCTGGAGAGGAAACAATCCTGATTTCTATGGAATCTGACGGGAGACTAAGGGAGTTATGGCCTGGGGACTGTATTGTTCTCTACTATTCAAATGTGTATCGTCGTTTCATAACACGTGTTAAGTTCATTCTGACATGACAGCACGCTTATAGCGAAATGCGCATAATGCTCGTGTGAATGACCTCAAAAAGTCTCTCTGACGAATCTTTTCACCCAGAATAATGCCCCTTTACGAAGTAAGGTCACGATTTCAAGAAATAATATTAGTTTTCCTACAATAGTACATTTTTAATACTTTCAATTTTACTTGATGGATTCCTGAATGTATTTCATAGGAATTACACCCATTTGCTAGTGGATCAATTCCCTTTGAAGACGCGTGGTACCACATCTTGTTTTTCAAACCTAACATAACGTTATATTGCGTTACTTATTATCTATTAGTGGTGGGCGAAGCGGCTCGGTTTAGTGAGTCGGATCACTAAATCAGCTCTTTGTAGTGTACCGGTTCGGTGATCCGGCTCGATTGAACGACGGTTCGCGTTCCCCCGCACCATGTCCTCTCCCTCGCTCCCTTGGCCCTCCTAAAGACGCTCTGGCACGATACTTTTTTCGTCCAGTTTTCATGTCGATTGTCTTTACAGAGAGCTGATTTAGTGATCCGGCTCACTAAACCGAGCCGATTCGCCCACCACTATTATCTATGACTATTGATTATTATATTGCAAGATTTTATGCTATTTAATTGTGCAATCAACTCGTCATCTATGTTATGATACTGGTAATATTATGATGTCTTCAAGTGTGTTTTATTAGTTCTCCGAAATGCAAAAGGTTACTATTACAATATCGCAACATCGATAAAGACATTTGCAGTAAGATTAGCAAACTTGTTTTAACTGTTATCGAAAACTTTACTTGATAATAATCACTGATAGAGAATACAGTATTCAACTTCAAACAACCTAAATCTAGACATTTTGCCTTCTTAAAACTAACTTAAATTATACAAGTACAGAAGTAATTAGATATTGTTAGGTGGGGAGAGTGTAACTGGTGATTTGGAGGGGGGACGGTGGGAGTCAAAATAAGGAAACATGGTTAGCAAAGGTGCCTCACAGGGTGTTATTATTTGGTTCGAACAGGGTGCTATAATTTTGTCGAAACTGGTAGCAAATTATTAATATTAAGTAACACATGTACATTAGAAATTAAAACTCTTCAAAAACAAAATATATAGAAATTATTAAATAGTTAATGCTCCAAAAAAACTACATTATCGATAGGCGGAGAAAAATCCACGTTTATTTTATCTTTTTTGTTGCAAAACTATTATTTAAAAAAATCTTTACCTGTGCTAAAGGTGTGTATTTAAATTTTTTTGCAGTTAAAAAAAACGGGAGATAATAATGTTCTGGGTGGTCAGGAAGAACAGTAAATAATGTTGGTATCGATTAAATAATTCGTGTAATGTTATTGAGATATACTTCTTCCACGGACAGCCGCGGTCGGTAAAATGAGGAACAGTTTATTCGATCCAAAAAAACAGTTCCTGATTTCATCGCCCACATGCTTCGATGGTGGGAGGTGGGAGTGTACAGTTGTTTAACCGTTTTAGTGCTCTGCTTATATTCCAAGTATGTACGAGTATATAAATTACTACAGATATTCTGTGTTTTTAAATCAAAAAGCATAGTATTCAATAAAAATGCAATAACTTGGACAAATATCAATCAATTTTAATGTTTTTGAAATTATACAAGTAAAGAATGAAATTTTACGAATATTATAGTTCAAATAAAAAAAACTACACATTTACAACTATAAAAAATATTTAAAATTATAAGATTATTTCACTTCACAATTCTGTTTTCCCGTGGTCCATGTAGTCCCTTTTTACGGCGAGCGCATATGAGATTGAATCGCCTTATTTAATTTGCTTTGCTGCACACATTCATTTATGGGAACAAAGGTCTCGTCGTCCGTAGTGCCGCTGTCATTTGATACATTACAATCATTCGCAATAGAAGTAACTTCCGACATGTCCAAAATATCGATTCACGTTAGGGTGTATTTATTTTAACAGAATAAACAATAAATACAGTTATCAAGACACGCGGCAACCGCAATATACCCCGCTCAAATTGAACACGTGCTCTCCCGAGGACGACAAAAAGCGCACTGAAAATTGAAGCGCTATAGCGCTGCGTCGCAATTTACGTACCTAAAGCTTACACCCGATGGCGCTGGGCCGAACTCTAACGGTTAATATTTGTCTGTAGCTCCGATGTGCGCGCAACTTGTGAGGAGGTGACCGGCAGTTATAATATTTGCCGTGTTGGAATTTTCGGACAAAATTACTATGACCTGTAAATTATTCGAGTTTGTTTAATTCAAACAGTCGTTTTTTTATACCTCTTAAAATAGCCTGTTACACACCAGTTTCGTAAGCAGTATTTCCCGCGTCTGGCAATTGGACGATACTGCAGTCTGCCAAAATATTTACTTTTCCTCCTGCAACTTTCTGTGATAATAATTAGTATACACAATTATTTGCCAAAAACACAAATTATATCTCTTTTTTGATTTGTTTTTGTTTTTGATAAACGTTATTTCATATTAAAGTCCATAATGTTTACGATATCTACGGTTGTGTTTTTGCTATATTTTTAAAATTGTTTATTCCAGATCTCGGGGAAGGGTGTTGGTATTTAATTGATTATTAATAATGTCTTATACATCGGTATATATTTTGTTATAAACGGCATATATCTCGATAATTTATTTATTTTGTGTTTCCTATTAATTTATGATTGGTACCTATTCCTATTTTATTCCTATTACCTTCTGGAATATTACATTATTTTCTAACAAAAATATAATGAACAGAAGTTAAGTTTTACAATAACGACATAGCTCCAAGAACCGTTGGTCGTTTGAACTCGATATTATGTAAATTATATGAATATATGAAGTAGTTTTGTAGTTGGTGGGGCATAAACTGCTGGTGTGGGATTTAAGTACCTAGTTTTGAAGACGGAATCTCATGTTTGCTTTAACCCGTACCATGCGCATATCTGAAAATACATAGATATCAAAATTTTTCTTCCCCATCTAGAGCGAATTGAAATTGGCCAGTTTTTATTTATTATTAATTTATAATAAAATTTAAGTATTATAAAAGCATATCAATTGCTGGCAATTTTTTTTTCGTAGGATTGTAGCTACTCGTTCAGGCGTTTTAATTTTTTTGTATTTCGAAAGGTGGTTTTTGTGTTTAATATCGAAAGCTTTAGTTTGTTTTTCTTTTTTAGTTTTGAAGGTATGTTTTTATTGTTTAATTTTAATAAAATTATATATAAATAAAATGCCTTTAGTGTATGATTTTTCATTTTAAGTGAAACACGCCCTTATGTTATTTCAAATGAAAGTAGCAATAACTTTAAAGAAAACACCACCAATTTTTTTTAAATATTTCTGCCAGTTGTCCAAGCATCAAGTATGTTTTATCACTCTTAGTTTTAGTTCAGGTCTGGAAGGGTTAAAAAACCGTAGATATATATTTAAAGTGTTAGCAAAATGACGCCATGAATTATACTCCCTTCCATAGATGGCGGAAAGGATGGAAATAAACCTTGCTACGTTGGCGCTCTTTAACCTCATCTTCTCAACCATTAAATTGGTCAGGTTACTCCATTTTCAACTTTCAAAATAAAAGCAAGTTGTCTTGTTGTCGGCTCTTTTGTCATTTCGAGAAAGTGAAAGCGAATGAGAGATTTGGAAGTACGAGAAGGTAGAAGGTGAAATGTTCTGTTAGGATTCAGTTTATACACGCATATAATATGTAGTTAACGGTGATCACCCAAAAATATTCACTTTGCAGGTTGCTAACTCAAGACATACTACGAATGATTCGTCCGTTAATTCTGTACGGGTAAAAGACAATAACCCCAAACTGTAATCTTTTTAATTCGGTATGAAATACTTACTGGAATTTTGGGTAAAACGTTCAAAATTGCTTTCATTGATTTTAAAACTGGGTCCCATGATAATTCAACAAACATATGAATCGGCACACTTGTATAGTCATAAAAAGTACGAAAACCTAATATAATCTAACCCAATTAATATATATATTTTTTTAATAAAAAAATGGTTGATTAGGTTGGGTTAGATTAGTTTTTCGGGCTATTTTTTTTTTCGTACTCTTAATGACTATATCACTTTTAAAAAGTGTGCCGATTCATACGTGTCACCTTAAAACTGCACATATTTTCAGACATATTCCATAGAATTTAAGGATTACAATTTGAGGAATTTTATCTTTTGAAACCTTATAAGTTTTCCTAACTACCAGTATAGAATTTACAGATAAATGATTAGTGGTGTTGCTTGAGTTAGCAACCTGTAAAGTGATGTTAAGGGTCATTTTTGAGTGTTAAAATTTTTTTATTTCCAATCAGAATCTAGGTAGATACGTCGATATACACATCAAGTCAGTGTTCGTTTATTTTATATATAATATTGCTTTGTTTTAATAGGTCTTTATGTAGGTATATAGTATACTCTACTCTACTCCTGAAAGAATCCAGTTCCATCTTTGCTGGATGGTATTTAAATCAATTAACGGGATGGTCCCGGCTTACCTATCGGAACTCTGCATCCCATAAAATTTCAATTCACGCCAGTCAACTCTTAGATCAGCGACATCATCGGCCATCGGAAGGCTGAAGGAACTAAAGCGCACACCAGATACTAAGTTTGGTGAGCGAGCTTTCAGCGTGTCAGGCCCTAAAGCCTGGAATAAACTGCCATACGATCTAAGATTGATTAAAGACTCGACAGAATTCAGATCAAAACTCATCTCTTCGGACAGTCATATCCATGAATGGTTCAGTTACCTAATAAACAAATAATTTAAACATTTGTAAATGTAAATAATTATTATCAAAAATCTCAAATAAAATCATGTTTCAAATAAGTACCTACTCTTCTTTTTCCAATAACCTTCTAATGTATATAATATCAATGAAAAATAGGATTTAAACAGTAACTTCAATGTCATGCAATGTGCACTGTTTTCTAATATATGTCCTGTGCGTGCAAAGTCATATCATCTCAGTCCAAAACATTGTAATTTAATTAAGTTTTAATCTGGAGTGCCCTACCAGGTAAGTATGTTTTCTGTGTATGTACATAATAAGATAAACCCTAGCAAGTAGTATTTGTACAGCGCCCTTGAGGTGATTTTTCATAAAAACGGCGCTATACAAACCATCGAAGTATTATTATTATTATTATTTTACGTATCTCATTTCAGCAACCTCCGCCAGCAGATGGCAATACATAATACATCATGAAGAGTAATGTAAATAATGATTTATAGTCCAATACACGTGTCGTATCATAACTGAATCCCCCTTCAAACAGCTGTGTTATTAATAATATTACCTAACAGATAGCAATTAAAATATAAACCGGTTCTCTGATGATAAAATGCGTGCTTGAATTGTTATTCCGAATACGGGGAACATTTTACATCATTATAACATTGTTAAAATCGTTAACATTATATTTTTATTATTATTATTAAAATAAACAATGTGTTACTCGTCGTGCAATTTAATGAAATTTTCAAGTCAGTTTTATTATTGACTCGAATCCAGTGGCGTGCACAGAGTTTTTTTTAGACAGGGTAAGCAGTAGGAAAACAATGATTTAATTAATATTAAAAAAAAACTTATGTTTGTTGGGATACGTGCCACATAAAATATCCAAATAACAGCTTAGTGTATCCATATTATAAGCCAATTACTTTGCATTATATATAAAATTTCATATTTTTTTCGACCGCACAATTGCAAGAAAAAAGCAAACATAATTATGATTATTTCGTTAGTAAAGTTGTACTAATCAATAAAGATACCGACAGATGGTACTGGTTGCTACATCTGTAAATTGTACCGATAAGCACGGCCTTTTGCGAGACTAATACAAACAAGTCTTCTTTTGAATGCGCATGCGGACACATGTACATATAGAATACCGTCAAAATTTGAATATTACATTTTGCATACTTAGTTCCTGCTGTTGACACGTTATAGTAGGGCGATCGGTGGGGCGCGCGCGACGCTCCGATTCGTAGCTAGAATTTTTGAAAATATACATCGATTTCTTGGAATGTTTTTATAAATTTTAATATCATTTATTATTATGTGAGAGGCAGGATATGTACCTATATGTGCTTATGTACCTATATTGAATCAAAATGAACAACAACGTCACAAACGTTAACAGAATTGAATACTGTATTTGTTCAGATTTTTTTCATAATATATTTCTTAATCGCATGACCCCGAGTTAGAAAAATGAGGAAATGGAATAGATTCAAATCATTGAATTCTTAAAGAAGAAAATCCGCTTTAATAATATTTAACTTAAATGTTTAAGGTTAAGAATGTTTTGAACTCGCGTAACTCGGGACATATTCAAGGTCATTTATCAGAATAATTATGCCAAAACATTAATTCTCAGTTGAAACTAACCATTCGGTGCACAGGTGTGTTACGTTATTGACCTCGAGCACAATTACAAAAATGGTAAACAAACAAACCTTTTTCAACTGTTTAATCAACCTTGACCCTGTCTATCCAAATGTAGGGTATCTATGTACACGAACTTTGTAAAGTTTTTTCATATCCACGAAGCAACAAGAAGATTAAAGGCAATCAGTCAGTGATATATTTCTTTAAATTCAGTAGACAACGCGTAAATCCATAAGTGAGTATAATTTCAATTAATCAATTTTAACCGATTTTCGTTTACTAGTTATAAATAGGTCACACATTTGTGTATTGATGCATATGTGTATTGATGTATATGTGTATTGATGTATACCCTTCCAACAGTGATGTCCTTGCAAAACGTCACTGAGAAACAGCATTTTGTCTTGTTTACGCCCGCTTGTTGTTTTTTAGCGATAAAAACAACAAATGTATACGTTGATCCAAATTAAATATTCTAACCGTTTTTATGTCCAGAATTCAAAAATCGATTAAAAAAATGTTTCGAATGTTATTTCGAACTCAAATCTCGATCATTGTTTCCATCACTAGTATACACGCTTGTTTAGAAGCACTTATATCGTATATCTATTTTACAACATGGCGGTTTGCACGGAAAGCGGAACTGAAAGCACTCCTCCCATTATCATTTAGTGTAAGCTGGTCCTGACGTTCTAAATTTAAACCAGACGTTACATTTCAATCACGCAATGCACCATTTTCCGTACCCTGTCAGTTTGAATTTGGAATTAGAATGTCGTTGAATAGATTCATTTTGACTGAGCTTCTTCGGAACATAACGTTCGCTATTTGACCGTTTAATGATTAATTATTAATTTGAGTAAACGTGTTTTGTTTGAGCACTATTTTATTTGAATATATAAACCGACCGGTTTCGGTTCACTCTGAACCTTGTGTATTCAGTTTTTTAACAGTTCAAATTATGATTGTCTATATAACAAAGGTTCCCGTGAAAGATTAATTAATTCGTTGTTATTATTTTTCTTGCCGGTCAGTTATAATACCAGGTTATTTTCTTTTGGTTTTGATTACGTACTTTTTTTTACGGTTTTGATTACGTTGATTTTCCATAACTTCTCTATGACTATGGGCTGGCATTTCAGTTGCTTTTTAAGGGGGAGAGGTAAGCCTATGTAAATTTATAAAATATTTAGTAAATATTTTTCTATATTTGTAAAAAGCATTAACTTTGTGGCTCGCCATAATTTACAATAAAAAACACATAAATTTGTTGTAGACCACTTTTATTTTATTAAAACTCTACCGGTTTCGGAAGCACCCTTCCTTCATCAGGTTAGTTTTAATATTCTCCTGATGAAAGAAGGGTGCTTCCGAAACCGGTAGAGTTTTAATAAAATAAAAGTGGTCTACAACAAATTTATGTGTTTTTTATTGTAAATATTTTTCTATTTAAAACATTATGTTTATCGTATTACGTAATAATACTATCATTATTTTGAATTAATAAATAATAACTCTCCGACGTCCCTCTCCCCGTTAAGCTCGCTATGGGAGATATTTACGTCCGTCAATCCTCCCTGGTAGGAACCCTGACAAGATAAGCTGACTGATAACACTTCTTGTATATTGAAATACCTTCCCTATAAACTATTCATGTTTCTATATACGTGTAATGTGTTGTAATTTTCCAGGGTTCAAAGGATATTTAAAAGCCCCATATTGTTCATGATGGAAATTATTCTTTGATCAGTCGAGGTTACTACCAACCCTTTTCCACGGTGTTTCAAGGAAACATATTGTTTTATCTGCTATCGCCGTACACCTCAGGACTCTAATTTTTTGTCTAAACGAATACCCTCGAGTGTCCTTTCCATACAAGATTTGTTAATAAAATAAAATATTTACACTTGAGACATTCTCTTCAAAGCGGTCTGCAACAAAAAGATAATATGATAAAATAAAGTAATATGAACAAGAGAAAAATGTTAAAATAGATAAACAATAATCAAATAAAACCAATATATCCCGGGCAGTAGTTTATCAGACTAGGAGACCAGCAGAGGGCGGACGGCCCCATCGCGAATGAGCATTCAAATTCCCGCTCCCTTTAGCCGCTTATCCGAGAGTTTCCTTGATGAAGTTTTTATTTGGGGAGAGACTCCCGAAGACCATACGGAATAAAGTCAGCCTACCATTCTTCAAGCGTACTCATGACGTTGACAGATAACTGATCCGGGGCGCATGCAGGAACCGGGTCTAAACACCCCTTTGGAGAGCAGTTTGACAATAAAAAAAAACTATTTATTTACTCTCTGATCAGAAAATAATCACTTTGACCTGGAAATTCCAGATATAAAAATCTTTGCTCTTCCATAACCTCGGACCTCATAGTTCCAGATTTTCCGCTGCTCCGGCACAAGGGGTATTTATAGATTATACTTTAATGACTCTAATTTTTACATAGAAGTTTAATACTTGAACCTCGACTTTGAAATCGAATAATATCAACATTACCAGCATTCTATATTATACTTTTGAAACTGTAAAATGATAGATTGGACTTTGTGTTGTAGTTTTAGTTGGAAAGCAACCCTTTATCAGGTTTCACCGCAAAGGGGTCTTCTTGTCCTTTTCACGATCAAATTTTTATTGGTTTTTAACAAAATTAAATGTTAAACGGGGCGTTCAATAAACGCTGACAATGTATAAGTCTAAACGGGTTTTCGTAAGCAAGCCCAATTATTATCCCGTTTCGATCAAATTGGCGTTGTTACAGTGTATTTAGTTTGTTTGAAATGAAAATTGCAAGTTTAGTAGTGGAAATTCTAATTCGCGACGAAAGTTGTTGTCTTATATCTCATCGAACGCACGGTTTCATGGGATCAAAATATCCCTTTTTATATACTATCCATATTTTAATGGCAAAAGTTGAACCTTCGTCCAGCGGGGATAGTTTTGTTCGGTTACACGTGCCCGCTACACGTGCCAAAGGAGGTCGCCAGGCGAAAGTGTCGATTTCCCCCATCCACTGGCGCCAAGCTGCCGGAAGGTAGTGGTACTACACACTCTTAGTACGTGCAGGAAAACCTTTTTTAGTGCAATTTCTCTCTACAACTTTTGCACTCCTGTTTGCGTTTAAACATTTTTTTTAATAATGTATTTAGTAATTAAATATATTTATGATGTATATAAATATTATAAACCATTTAATTTTAAATATTATTAACTTCATTTTATTTTAATAATATATTTTCGTTCGAGATTTTCTCAGTTTATAGCTTTGTATGTTCACTTATATTCTTCATGACTGTCTTCATGAGCACACACCCACCACATATTTTACATTAATTTCTTTTATCTCTGAGATTATGACATGTCGGGCCATTCTCAGTTTTTCGTTCGCCTCGAACACAGATAATAAAACAAACTTCTCTCCTCCGCTTACGAGGAATGTGAAAGTGACAAAACAAAAGTAATGACGGTAATAAAAATTCAAGTTTATTTTTACATTCCACATAAATTTAACCTTACAACCTTTAGTATTGTTAGGGTCCTTTCACATTATTCCTTTACGGTTCTTAGCGCATGATTCCAGGCTTTTATGCTAATTCGACCTTAACCTTCTGACAGTGGCGGAATTATTCACATCACAGCAAAGTTACGTGTGACCTTTTTATCGTTTTGACATAACGACATTTTTAGGGTCCTTACACATTAGTTTTCATTTAAGGTTCTTCTCCACAATCGGAGGATTTGTTTACAGGGGAAAGTGACTACATCACATAACATTTACTGTACTTTGTAATTTGGCCAATTAGGACAGCAAAAACAAGATTTTACTCTACTATAATTATGGGTACCATTCTCCAATGTCTAGAATGTCGATACTTGTTTTTTGTACCAGTCTAAATGATTTTTGTCAGGCTTTACGAAAACAAACTTCCAAGAATATCATTTAATATGTCTTACATAATATACTCTACAAAACCTTCGTCCAGGCTTTGACTCGAATGTTTTCTCAAATGTATATTTTTGTCATTGCTTCATTCATGTATTATGTATGTGCTGTTATTTTTCTGTAGCTCTTGTTTATCTCATTTCGTGTTGTATATTGTGTGTAATTGGACAACGGTCCGTCCGTTAATATAATTTTATTTTTCAGAATAAGCAAACACATTGTGGATTGACATGATGTATTAAATAACAAGTCACTTTGTTTTTAATTCGCTTTTTTTATTTGTCGACTAGTTTCGATTCTGCCCAATCGTCTTCAGGACATTCATCGTCTTCAGAAAAAAATGGATTAAAAACAAAGTGTCTTGTTAATTAATAAAAATAAATTGATTTGGTTTGGCATTATTAAAGGTGGTTCGAAATATTTTATATCACATCGATACACCAGTCCAAGACCGAAAAACGTCTTTCAGAGTTATCGAGTTATTACTACTTTTTAGCATCAATCTGAGAACTATACAATATTCAATACTGTCGCCGCGAGATCACCGAAATTTCTTATTGGAATTATAACGCTTCACGACAGATGATGGTTCCAGATAGAAATAAGTCAGTTATTTCTTTTTTGATTCCATGTGCTAGTCGTAAGCCGTACCACATTATTTATTTGATTTTCAATGGAATAAAAAAAAAATCTACTTACTGTTATTATTTTCCAATTTTATTATAAACATTAAAACGTAAATATCTCAATCCCACTATGTATACGTATATATTCGGGTGTTATTTGTGCTTTCAAATGGTTTATCGACACGCACTGAACACTCCGACACAAACTTTTATATTCTTTTTATTTTTCAAATATTATTGTTATATTATATCTGTAAAGTTGCATATTTTTGGTGTCTATCAACTTTTTCAGGAGTCAAACAAATTTAATTTCTTTGTACATGATGATGTTTTACTCGGGTATATGTGTGCATTTTGGACATAACGGATTTTACTAAAAGGTGACGATATATGGACGGTCCCAACGTAAGGTATCGAATCTGCATTTCGCGATGTTTAAAGGAGAGTGAAAACAAACTTAGATTTGACTTTCTACGCAGGATGCATCGTGCAGTTTCGATTTACAAAACAAGAATTCAGAGGAAAACTCAACTTCTTTATGCTGCATCTGAAAATATAGAATAAATTGAATAGTCGGAGACAATAAAACGATAATTTACAGATTCAACACCTTACGTTGGGACCGTCGATATTATTGTGTATAACACTTCAGCATAAGCTTTAAAAAACATACATAAATTACACCTACAGCTCTATTGTTATTATCTGACAATAAATAACGTTATTTGTAGGGTCCTTCCACACTATTAGTTTCCAGCACGATTGTCTAGGTTAGGTTCTAGGCTTCTATGTTAATTCAACCTTCACCTTCCGACCGTTCCGAGCGCATGCGGCCGATTTGTTTTCGCATACCCGGAGCAACATTTCCATTTCATTATGCATAATCCGATACGAAACCGAAGCGAGTCTCTTATAAATCATTCTCTCACTATTTTCTTTTCCTTGTACCCGTTGGCGCAAGTTTCATTGTACTCCGGTTAAGTTATCAAATGTGAAATTGTATTAGAGTCCAGTCTTTTTAAAGGTTATAAATCTGTAACCCCAAAATAAACAGGGAAGTTGAGTTAAAGATGAAATAAAGATGTAAGGCTGGGAATGTTGTGAGATTCGAAAATGTTTTATTTTATTTTGAAAACCAACAGTTTACAATTATTATGTATGGTAAATATATATAAAAAATGAACTAATAATAGGTTTTCACTTTAGTAAAGTTTAAAAAAAATATATAATTGGAGATCGCTTACAATCACTGCGTGAAGTTATCGATATCATCGACTGCTTGTAGCAGTCCGTTTAATCCCAAACGTAAAACGTAACTAAAATTGAGTTAAGGCGGTGCAATAGGAAGTAATGCAAAATCATGTGTTTTCTGTTTGAGAATTTGATGGCTTAGAAATATCATAGATGATTTAATTAAATACTGTAAGTAGAACACACCTCGGCCTTTCTTTTGACGGGGGCATTTTTTGGTATTGTCTTTTTATAAGCCTAGAAAAAAATTATATCGGACATTTAAAAAAAATGTTTTAAGCGCAAACTCTCCTACTTACGATCCCCTTTTCCGATATTGTCGTATTGTTCATTGTGGTAAATTAATTTTTTTAGAAAATATCCGTAAAACATTTTAATAATTATGTCGGAGCTTTATACAATAGAATAAAACACGCATTTTGGTGATGGTTTTTTTGCGTAAATCGAAACATGCGGCCGATGTTAAGCGGGAATCACAACCTTGTGGCCACCTGCATAAGGAGCGCGTGATTTATTGGAATTTTAGCCGGTGGATCGCCTTAAAATTGCCGAGTTACCTACATTTACACGCTTATTAGTTTATATTAAATTTACATATAAAATAGTTTTATCAAACATGTTTTATTTGGAAAATATGCAGTGTACGGTTTTATTATATACGGTATCCGGAAACTGGTGGTACAAGCACACAGAGAACCCAAAAAATATTCAATAATTGGTCTCTTTTTATTCATCATTTCCATACAAAAAAATGAAAAAAAAAAATAATAATCGTTTTCGGCTTCAACAACATCAATAACGTCGTATTTTTCAATTTTAGCACTCAAAAGTCACGAGCCGCCACTGATCATCTTTATACATTGAGGTATACAAATGCAGTAAACATCAACGTTCGAAATATGGGCCATATAAATGAGGCCAATTGGCTACACTGAGATAACACGGGCTTCAGTCCATTACAAGCGCTCGCCGGGTATGGATCTCCAAAGATTACTGCAAAATGGCTGAAAAAATAGAAAAAGCAATGGTGTAACTTTTGATCGGTTTTACCACAATCAATATACTGTAAATTGGCTTTTTATTTCTAAAAAAATTGAAAGAGCATCTCAAGTCGGTACCCTCCGCCGGTAAGAAATGCTCGAAAGGCCGGCGGTGCATTCCGCTCGTTCGCGGTCGGAAGGATTCGGGTTACATCGACATCCGTTTCATCCCCCCCCCCCCCCCTTCATATTTCACGCGCGGGAACTTCTTTTTAAACTGATCTTACTAGGAACGTTGGCTATATATCTCTGTCTTTATATCATACATTATATTAGTAAGACTGTTAATGTTCCTATTAGTGGTGGGCGAAGCGGCTCGGTTTAGTGAGCCGGATCACTAAATCAGCTCTCTGTAAAGACAATCCACATGAAAACTGGACGAAAAAAGTATCGTGTAAGAGCGTCTTAAGGACGTCTTTAGGAGAGCGAGGGAGAGGGTGTGATGCGGGGGGACGCAAACCGTCGTTCAATCGAGCCGGATCACCGAACCGGTACACTACAAAGAGCTGATTTAGTGATCCGGCTCACTAAACCGATCCGGTTCGCCCACCACTAGTTCCTATAAATAAATAAACATATATTTTTATGATTTGAGCATTTCTTTTTTTTTTAAACTTTAAAATTAACAAACTATTGGAACCGGGTCTACGCTTCGACGCATTTTAAAATACAGTAAAAATCTACCCTGTAGTTACCCCTTTTTTTTAATTTCATCCAAAAAATTCCAACTTCGGACTAGATTCCTTCGAAAACGAAAGCTTAACTAAAAAAAAGTTACATCACAAAATCCTCTTCAAATGTGATGTAGATTCATCAGTTAGCACGTGTTTCCGGAGATTATGTATATTTGAAAACTTTTACAACTACCTTACTCAATATTATACACATTCCTAAGTTTTACTCTAAAATGGTATCTCTTAGCGTATATGACTGCATTTATAACTCCCAACTTTATTTAAAAGTTCGTCTACCGATTCTCGGGCTCAACAACTTGGTGAGATGTGCAGATTTCGGATTTTAAGTATTTCAGGGTACATGCACGTTAGTAGAAATATTGCCTGAAATGGTGTTCAACTGCAAATTGCATTACTGTAAACACTCGAACCGACTAGGAAAAGGGGAAAAAAGTTATTGCGATTTGGCATCACTTTATAAGTATCTAGTAGTAGGTATTTTATTTTCCTTGTACAAGTAGCATAGAATGCTAACCCACAAAGAACCGCTGTAATTAGTGCGATCTTGAACAATGTGGACACGTTGTATTGGACCCATTTTGGAAGGCGTGCAAAAAGCAAAATTGGCCGCGCCAGCAGTACAGTAGTCATCGGTGCTGGTTGGTTTGGGGACATGTACGTTGTACGCAGATTGTTGATAAATTACCATTTCGTAACACTTGCTTGTGGAAGTGGAACAGGGCAGCGAAAGTGTCAGGGAAACGCTTTAACATTTGAACATGATGATCAAATCGACGATTAGCCCAATTCTTAGCACTTTAACGGTCCCGTTAAACGTCGCTTCTCGGCCCCTTTTAGCTTTTAGATCAAATAAGGAACTCCAGTGAAAAATATTATGGCTTGAAAAAATATATTTATTCATAAAAATCAGAGGTGGCCACAGTTTTTTTAGGAGCAAATCGTTAAGAATTTTTTTTGTGGCGATCAACTGATATTGTTTGTAATTTATCTTGGGGTAACAATAAAAACCCAATTACATATTTTTGTATTTTTAACAAATATTTTATACATATAAAAAAACGATACGGTATATATATATTTTTAATTTTTAATAATTTTTTATGTGAGTACCGCACAACAGTCCCACCTGCTCCCAATTTTTTGGAGCCAGTGCGACTGTGGCACCCCCCAATTGGGGGGGGTATGTTGTGGGGGGTATGTTGTGGGGGTGAAGGTAGTGGGGTGGGGAAGGAGATTCGAATGGGGGAAGGAGGGAAAGTAACCTGGCTATTCAGATCACCAAACACGGCTAAAGCCATTTCAAGCAGCGATATGCACTATACTGGTGAAAAACATAATATATTTAAGTTTTTCACCAGTAAAAAGAGAAGATAAGGGAACTAACGGATTTTAAGAGATGGAACGTCAAGTAGTTTTCCTTGTTTGAACAAGAAATAGCACAATATACAGGTCCGCGATAGATCAGTACACTGGCCATCCCTGATACAGATCAACACATAAGTCAGGAGTATAGCAATCTCTAACTGCGCAAATTTAAAATCGGGAAGAGGCGGCCTCTTGATTGGTTGTTGGCTGCGCATCGCGGCATATAGGGCCTAAAGCACACGAAAATGATTCATGGAAAAACAGGCTCTAGGCCCGAATAACTGTTGCGCAAATCGTGAAAAATTTCCGTGACCAAAAACCTTTTCCATACGTTTTTCGATAACCGTTGAGTCCACACTCGGCGGCCGGCGCTCCTAGGGGATCAGTCGTGAGTTAAGTGTTGCCAGCGCAATAGCAATAAGACACAATTTTCCCGTGTTATGGGTGATTTTTGAAGGATTTAAGGAATATTTTAAGTAAATTTAAATACGATTTTTACTTTCACGGCGCCCTCCAGAGATAAATTGCGCCTCTGTGTTTTGCACAGTATGAACGTATAGCAGATTCGGCGCTGTAAACGTCGTTCGCACGGTCATTACATTGGTCGATCGACGCCACTACTCACTACTCGTTAACAGTATTTTTTTTATAAGCGTTTACCGCTAAAGTGTTCGGTTTTAATTTCTTTGGAATCCGGACCCGCACTCCGAAAACCGGACGCCTGGCAACCCTGCTCCAAAGTAACCCCTTTCCAGAATTGACCCGCGCCCTTTGTCCTGGGTTTATTTACATGCCGAGTACGTACTTTGTATTTACAAGTTAATAAGAAGAAAATTAATGTTGTGTTCGAGCCTTCGACCGTTAAAAACCCTCTTTAACCTGATGTCGCTCGTTCTCTCGGTAGATAAAACAAATCCTAGATAATAATGAATTAGTAAGCAAAGTTTGCCTATGTATGTTGTAAATAATAGCTTCAAAATTGCCATATAAGATAATGCTAATATTGCGGCATTAGCATTTGCGTCCGGTGGTATGTAAGGTAAATATTCTTTGTCTCGAAATTTCGGTTCACATCGTTACTACCGTGAGTTGGATCGTGTTATTCAATATCCATTTAACCTATAATACAAAAATAATGGGACATTGAAGGTTGAAGTGGTCGAACTTTTCTCGGTAACATTTCGATGATTTTTTTTGTTTATTTTGTTTTACAAGGTTTCGCTGTCACAAGCTTCGTTAATAGAGGTATTACTGTTGAAGCATTGTATCCGCGATGTTCCGCCACTCTCGGACACTAACAATTAGACGTCAGATTATTTTCATAATGGATTTTTAAGGCTTTTTTGGTCTTTAGTTCATATTTGAGCCTATTTTCGTAATTAATACATATTTCAGCCATTTTATTCTTCAAATGACGAGCTGTTAAAATGAAATTGTCGATTTTCTGAGGAAACGGGTAATTTTTCGAACCTGTGTTCCTTTTGAAAATTTTGAAAATATATAAAATTTGATTAGAAATGGCCTAGTTTGAATTGTCAAAATCCCTTCATAAAATGTTTTGTTTTTAAGGAACCGGTTTTTCTCCTGCAGAATTTCGCTGGTCAACTTGGAGATAAAAAAAAATCCCAAAGAACTGGCTTCCATAAGACATATTCCTGTATTTATCGTTAAATTTGGCTCGCCGCGCACCAAGCAGCCAGACTGGCAGTCTTGCTGCTGTCTAGTGCGCCGCTAGGCCCGCCCTGAGGAATATATTTTGGAATAAATTGTTAGTACATATTTGTGCATTGTTAGTGCATATTTTGCCATTTTGATAGTATATACAGTCGGGTTACTAGCAGAAGTCGGTAACTACAAAAAATCGTAAAATGACGTTGATGTCTGGTAAAAATTTGAAAGATATATTTTAAGGTGAAATACACCCTTTTCATAGTCAAAAGTGCCAAAATAGAATACGGCAAGACTCTTTTAGCGTTATTTGAAGTACCAATATCCCAGAAACACCATAATATAGTTACCAACTTCTGCTCGTAACCTGACGATATAATCCCATGTCCAGTATTAATGAATTCACTCGTAAAAGGTCGTGTAATCCTCACTGTAGGTGTAGGTTACCTACTTGACTGAATCTGTGTTCACAATCGGTGGCCCCGTACCTCCTACAGTCCACAGTCACACGTGCGTCACTCTACCTAATATAGTTTATCATCTCGTGTCTACTTGCGGGCGCGGCCGTGCCGTAAATATCCCGGCCATTTATTGAAACGTTCTAACTCGACCGTAAAACCGTATTACCGTAATGCGATGATGGAATGTGTAAATGCGACTGTACAATGAGGTGTTTTACAATAATGATCATTTATTCCACAACGTGTTGTGGGGTCAGCAGAATAATACCTTGCATAGCTTCAACGTATTGTCCCGCTCACCCCGAAAGAGTAGCAGATACTGTCAGTATCGCCCCGGTAAAGACCTTCATTAAGAATCGTAACATTGCTAGAAATGGTTTTAGCCGTGTTTGGTCACCAGTTCCCCTTCTCATTCGCTTCCCGCCCGGACTTGAATAAGTGAACTTATTTAATTATTTTGGTGCATTAATGTGATTAACGCACAAGAATCTGAACTGTACGGAACCAGTGGGACTACGGCATGCCCGTTTTAAGGAATGTTTTGGAGCTGTGGGAGAGGGGAATACCAGAAAGTATCCAAATTTTCAGATTTCGTCAATAAACTTACGGCCGTTCTTCCCAACCTTACTGAGCAACTGCTGAGCCGAAATTTTGCCTCAGCACTGTTCAAATGCACAAATTCGCATTTCCCAACGAAATTCTCAATCAAACTTACGATCATCTTAAGTTATCGATTTTTGTGGATTACAGTTCTCCTCAGGAAGAGACTAGTTATAAAAAGTGTAAACAGAGTGTCAAATGATAGCGTAAACGTCAAATGTCATAGATATCTAAGGTCAAACGTCATTCGTTTCGCGAACTATTTTTTGTACCTATTGTGTATTGACAATTTTGAATATGGAGAGCGAAAGTGAAGATATTTTTAATGTAATACCAAAAGCGGGTATGGACAGCGAATATGAAGACAGCGACGATGAAGATATTATTGATTGAAAATTGAAAGAACGCACGAAAGACAAACGTCAAAAATGTCTACTTCCGTTTTTGCGGCACTAGTAAAAGTCACGCTAACACTTTATTTTAAACATATACGTTTTTAAATATAAAATGTTGGTGTTTGCATTACAATATTTAAGATCAATAATATGTATTCGTAATAAATAAAAAATTAACTCGTCTATGTTAATTTAACATCGAAAGTTTTTACTTTGATGTCATTTTATTGACTATGAACGTGTGGGGGTACAATTATATTTTCCATAGAAGTGGGCGAGCCCTTCATAGACAATTTAGGAAGTTCAAAGATAAAAAATGTTTGGAGACAGTCAAATAGAGCGAATACTTAACAAATCACTTGGCTGATCGGCGGCTCAGATTGATCATTCTAAAAGTGGGGAGAACGGCTGTTAGTGAAATAGCATCATTCACACTGGAACTAGGTGGGAAAGTATACAATATTTCTTGTGTTTTAAGAAATTGATTTTATGTGTGCAATTACCAACATTTCAGAAAGACGATTTTCCCGTAATGTTGATAATATTTTTATCTCTCCGTGACGTTCAAACCATGTTGTCAAATCCAACCACCTCGAAAACAGTCACACTGACAGTGCTGACTACTGGCCACATAACGCGCAAGTGCATTGATCTCGCAAACTACGTAGCGGGGCTTCTTCATAACCGGTAATCTAATGCACTGCGTGTTGTATAATATGTCAAACTCAGCTACAAGTAAAATAATGTGCATAAATAGATTAAGACCCATAACGCCTGTCACTTTAACCGCCGATTCAAGGCAAATCTGCGTTTTGACGGGGGTTGGAACAACTGGGCCTAATTGGGTTTGATGAAATGATGAACTGGCACGGATGCATCACAAATGAGACTCTGATTAAAGATTAATTAAGATAATAGTAGTCTCCCATCGGACAAGATGAGTAAAAACATAATTTCTGATTTAAATAATATTATTTAATGAATATTTCTACAAAAAACTTTTCCATCAGCATTTATGTTCGAAATATACGAGGGTTGTCCGTAAAACTAGTTTCCCTATTTTTTTTTTAAATATGGAAATTATATATATATTTTTTTAATTCTGGATCGTAGCTTGGTCTTCCCCCTCCACATCCCTATCCGGCCGAACTCGCTGCGTCGCCCAGTGTCGGTTTAGCAGCCGTAAATAATGGAGCTCCCGATCGCATCGCCCGCGAGGTGTGAAGTACGCTCCGTGATTCGTTTTTTGTGTGCCAAAGGCTATTCAACGACGGAAATTCATTCTCAACTGACCGAAGTGTATGGAGAAACGTTCATGGGTGTTCAAATGGTGCGCAAGTGGTGCAAATAATTGAAAGAAGGGCGCACAGACGTCCATGACAAACAGCGGTCCGGACGGCCATCGGTCAGTGACGAAACGATTGCGAAAGTGGAAGCGACGAAGCTACGATCCAGAATTATTTTTTTATTTATTTTTAATTTCCCTATTTAAAAAAAATAAAAATAGGGAAACTTATTTTACGGACAACCCTCGTACTTTATTTTTACAACACGAAGGGATGTGTAAGTACATTTTTAGAAATTTTTTCAGATTGATTTGTGGATGGTTCGAAAACTGGAAAGCATTCATTTCCTTATTCCCAATGGTTATCTTAATTTTTTCTCGTCCTGTTTTGTAATGTTTAACAAATATTAAATTAATTTGAAATTCCCTTCACAATTATTCACACATGTATCGTGTGCCGTAAATATTAATTTTCCTCCGATTCAATAGACGGCCTGCGTCGTGTGTGACATTGAGGTGTTTATATACATATACGCTCACACCGTGATACTCTGTTACGGTGATACTGTGCGCACTCGCAGTCTTTACTATGGCGCGATTACGTGACTCATCGCTTCGGGACGTGAAGAGGCTAGGGGACCGTTGTCGTGATTCCAAAGAATCGTGTTTTATTTGACTCAAAATGCAGCCTTAATCCATTTCTACGTTTAATTGAACAAGTGCGCGATGTCGCAACATTCAACTATGCACTTATATAACGAAGAAATTTTATCTTTATTACCGTGAAGCCGGATAGTAACTACTAGTCTATTATAATATAAGGTAATATTGTCTCCACCATTTCAATGAATCTCCTCTCGATATATCTTCAGCTAACGGTTTCCAATAATTAGAAACTGTCAGTACTTTTGTTGTTCCCTCCGAGTTGGCCCAGCGCATTCCTCTGAAATGTGTTTGTATGCATATTGCAGAAATCCTGTATATTATTATTGAAAAACGCTTAACCCTATCTGTTATCACAATACGTATCTTCTTCTGTTAATTTTTCTCATCTTTCATATCGTGTAATATGACTGACATCTTTTTTCAATCGCCTCTCCGTTTCAACTACTTAAAAATACAGAGTAGGTCCCAACCATGCACCTTGTGGATCACCTCTTTTCAAGGACTTGAAAACAAAACAATTAATAACTCTTTGTATACATTGCAGATAAATTAAGTCTTATCGTGATTGATTTTTGGGTTATTATGCCGGACTTTCTCCTCATTTAGCCAATGTTTCGGAAAGCGTTATAATTTTCATTTTCAAGATAATGGACTTGAAAATCTCAAATCATATCAAATTTATTTCAATCAACCTTCAAACAAATAATATTCATGCTCTTATCATCAAGGTTTCTTTATTGATGTTTGGAAGTCTTGATTGTAATTCCACGTTGCTTCGCAAACGTAGATAAATAACATTGCTTGGAGTTTAGTTTACTTTACAGAAAACACGTCAAATATTATCTGAATAACGCGCAGAAACTATTTTTAAAAATGTCGACTTATCATTAATTGATTGATAAGAGTCAACTCGTGGTGCTAATAATAACATTCCATTTGAATAGTGCCCGTCAGTCTATAATCGTAATGTTGCAATCTTCATACTTCCTTCATATCCATAATATCTCCCACACTCAATGGAAACCAATTTGTGTTAACTCTACAAACTTTTCTTTTCCGCGTTGTCCAAATTTCAATTCAAACACATCACGGTCCTTATTGGTTGTGCGATTTAGACATTATAATTTTCTGTGTGGCTGTTCCGATGATGAAAAAGCAACAAAGTCAGTGTCTATTAACGCGTAGAAAACGTTAATTATTAATAGTCTCAACACTTTATTGTATGAACATTTAAAAAATATGGAATATTCCCTTTTGACCGTTACCTATGTGAATATTTAAACCTTATGATGGAAATGACGTTGCAGGCTAAAAATAACTGCATTGACCTGGAAATTTAAGACAGAAAAAGGTGTGAAAATTTCATATCTTCAGAGCTCGTCGTTCGAGAAGTTTTGCTGCTTCATAATTAATGATTGATTGCCCGATGGTTCGTCCTGCTTGAAGCTTTTCGGTAGTGCTATTGCGTGCCGACGAAAGGTCCGTCGAGCCAGGCAAGTGTTTTCTATGCAGTATGAAAGAGAAAGAAATGTTCTTTATTTTCGTTCAAATTTAAACCTTATGCTACATAGAATAACGGAGCTATAAACGGAAAGCTAAGTCCTGCTAGCAGGACTCCAGGCGATCTATCACAAAAAAATTTAACAGTTTAGATATTTTTCTTTCATTTTGCTGAATCTGAATATAAAATATATAGCGTTACGTATAATATTACGAATTAGCATAACATTGATTCGATAAATCATTCAATCATCAGCAATTGTAATGTAAAATGCGATATGCAGCCATCTTGGTGTTAATATTTGCTCACCGGTTTGCATCGTAGTCCCACGCTCTATGGTTCTTTATTCTCGTGCCCGAAACGCAATCTGAATTGCTAAGGAAGGAAGCCATCGTCTGTTAAGTACATAATAATATTTATGGTGTGGAGTTGCGGAGTCAACGGCGCAAGGCCGCGTATTAGCCAATCCATTACGTCACCATCGCGAGCCTTCATGGGTTGGGTGCGGTTTAAGACGATCGCTCTGAAATCGTAATTTGTACCGGGCGTTAGACCTAATGCTGTTTTAATAAGCGGTCGTTGTTGTTTTTCGATTTGGTGGGGTGATGATTATTTTGATTACTATTCTTGAAGTATCCGTACCCTTTCTTATTCTTATAAATGGAATTCCCGTTCAATAACTAAACTGCAATTTTTTTTTTGGTGTTATTTTTAATTATCACCCTATAATCCATGCTCATTCGTGTTCTGGTGTTTCGTTTTCCTAATCTTTCTCCGTTAATTATTCTCATCTTCCGATTTGTACAATATGCCCGACATATTCCTTCTGATTCTAATTGTTTCTTTGTGTCCTCTCAATAAAAAAAAAATAAAAAAAAACAAAATGGGCCTCAATCTTGAGCCTTGCGGAACACCTCTTTTTCAAGGACTAAAAAACTTAAACAAAGAACAGCTCTTTGCATATTTGTAGAAACTTAAAAATTGTTTTTTTTTCAAGTTAATATAAAAAATATTATTATTATTATTATTACTCCTGATGAAGAAAGCATCGCTTTCGATACATGTAGATATCTTTATATTAATAAAGCGGTGAACACAAAGTATATTGTTTAATTCATTTAATATTAAAAAAAACAATGGTAATATCGGTATTTCTTTATTACTGTGTGAAACCCTTTGTTTTAAATCCGCTTTCGTTCCCAAACAAAGACAAATAGCATTGTTGGGGTTTCATGGGTTGGAGTTTTTTGAGTTCTTTAAGTTGGAGGTTTCCATTCTACCGTTCGTTCATTTTTAGCGGTTTATATTCCAATTAATACTTATATTGTAGACGATTGTTGGTTTTTTGCTTTCTTTATTGATTGTGTTGTTTCTTTGCAGGATGGGTGATAATTGGATACGAGAATACGCCTCTTGTGGCTTCAGCACGACACGTACTGAAAGTTCTTTCACGACGGGGTAGTTTGATAAACTGTCCGCGCAGTGGTGAGTTTCATTCGTTAATATTACCATTATTTAATTGAAGACCTTGGTGAGATGCCAATGGCGCCAACTACGGATTCGGATCTGATTCCACTGCAATCCAAGTGCGAAAATGTATTGACCTTATATTCTCGGTCTGAAATAACTTTACTGCTTTTATATTATAGGTATTTCTTCCCGATAGCACGCAGGCATGCAGAATACGTTACCGTTATGTTAAAATGTATACTAGGTATTGCGGATTGTGCCATCTAGGAGTTCACCTTTATCGCAACCTTTCATGGATATTTAAAACAGACCCTTTAATCTATTAGTTAATTATGTTTCGAGTCCTTATAGTTTTTGAAAACTAAAAATAGGTTATGGAAGTTGAAAGGCAACAGGATTAAAATATATTTTACAAAATCCTTTGAACGTAATAAAGTGACTAACCAGTCAACCCACCCTTCTTACTGCTTCCATAATAAGCACTTAAACATTACGAAATCCGATCGGAGTTTAATGGGAAAGATTTTAATTGAATGGGCAAACTGTATAAAAAAAATTGTTTAAATTTCTCATAATGTTTCCTTTCTTTGCGTTTTAATTGGTTTCTTAATAACTGATAACTATCCAATTTATTAGAATAACTCATTGAATCTTATAAATCTCATTGCACATTAAATTTAATCATTGACGAAGATAATATTAACAAATCTCAACGAAATATGAAATATAAAAAGGTAACGGTCGCAACGTTTTATTTATTGAGGATAATATTGGGAGTTATTAAATCGAATCGGTCTTTTTTCCGTTTTATATGTCCTTGAGATTTATTAATATTATCTTCTGCAACGATTAAATAGTAACTAGGTATTTATTGAATGAATATTAAAAAAAAAATCTAAGGGAAAAGGGTCACTGAAAAGTTAACACGAACCCATTCTAACTAACTAACTAATCATCACGCCGTTTCACCGCAGGGCTAGGCAGAGAGGACGGACCGCCAAACAACTCGATCTTGGTATACACTTCTTGCTTCATTCACACTCATACATCGTCTCATACATTCTCTTCTATTATTCCGACTTCTGACATGGCCCGACTCAAGTATATGATTCACTTGATCGTGCCATGTCTTCCTCGACTGCTAGCTTCGCTTCTTTGGACAACTTTTTGTATGCCCATTCTATAATAATTAGATTATGGTTATAACTGTTATATTTGTAGCAGTAATCAGTCAATCACAAACGTTACTAAACCACAGCAAATAATTCATAGAGATGCCCTAACACTTAAGGGAAAGAAACTAAAATAAGGGGGGCGAAAGGTGAGCTAGGGGTGCCGCCAATTTAAGTAACATATCAAATAAGTATAAAGGTTCGGCTTGTTTACAATAACCGAATATTAGAGTATTTAGTTTGACCCTTTTGTAAATGTTTTATAATTGCTTATCGTAGTCAAAATCACGCGAAACAAACGCACATGGCTGTGAACTAGGCTGGTGCCAAAATGGGTGTCACGTGACCTTTATCGAAATAGTACTTTAGGTCAAGTCTATTCTGACGTTGGTGAACTAAATAATAATAATAATAGTTGGATGATTTGTATAGCGCCGTTTTTGTGAAAAATCACCTCTAGGGTGCTGTACAAATATTTCTTAACTAATTATGTACAAACAGATACAGAAAAACATACTTACCTCTCAGGTCGCTTCAGATCAACACAATTTTATTAGAAAAAAATATTTATAGAGATGATAGTTTTACATGGTTATTTGTTGCGCCTTTTCTATTGATGTTACATTTATTAGATGATTGGTGGCACAAGAAAAGTTGGTATTTATTGAATTGTTGGTATTAATTTTTAGGACTGGAAAGTATTCATAAAATGAATTATAGGACTCGAAAATATCTATAAAATTACCTTAAAAAGCGGAAGAAGCTTTTAATAAATATTATTTTTATTTTACCCTTTGGTTATTTACAGTGTTGCGGGCTGTGGACGCATTTGCGCACCGATGCGTGAATTTTTAATTTAATTAATTTATTTTTATTTTTTATTTAATGACTAGGTAAGTACTAACCGGCTAGCCTAGCTAAACAATTTACGGGTGAATTTCTTCAATTTATGGAAACATTCATCTCGCCATTTCCCCGCGGGGGTATTTAGAGTGGATATAATGTTCTACTCATACGAGTACTACACAATCGTCTATTATTTCGACCTACACAGGGATGGCAAAAACCAGTTTTTTTTTTTCAAAAATAGTACTTTAGGCCAAATCTATTCTGACGTTGCTGAACTAAACATTCATCTCGCCATTTCCCCGCGGGGGTATTTAGAGTGGATGTAATGTTCTACTCATACGAAAACTACACACTCTTCTATTATTACGACCTACCCAGGGTTGGCAAAAAACCCGGGTTTGTTTAAAAAAATAGTACTTAAGGGCAAGTCAATTCATTCTGACGTTGGTGAACTAAACATGCATCGCGCCATTTACCTGCGTGGGTAATTAGAGTGGATGTAATGTTCTACTCATACGAGTACTGCATACTCGTCTATTATTCCGACTTACCCAGGGTTGGCAAAAAACCCGTTTTTTTTTAAAAAAATTATTTGCCCAGTGGGTTTTTTGGGTTTAATTAGAAGAAACTGTTAGTGAGTGTTTGATTTTAAATTATAAAAACATTACGTAATTGTCCATATAAATTATGTTCTTTACAAATTGCTAATACATACATATTTTATTAGTAGCTAAACATCTATTAGGTACTATTTGACCTTTATTTATATAATATTACATATTGTCTTCTTAATTAGATGATTTTAGGTTCCCATAACCCTGACCCAGATGGTTATATTTTGAATATTGTTATACACTCTCATCTCATAAATATTTCCTATTTAGTGTTCTTATTCTACTATATTCTTACTATGTTCTTTTCATTTTATTGCCTAATTATCAGTCATAATTACTACAACTACATTACTACAGTACTTACACAAAAATGAAGTAAAGTATAGTTTTACAACTCGTATTGTTAATTATTATTTTCATATGTATATTTGTTGACAACCACTTTCGGTAAAAATATATTTTTTTTAAAGTTCTTTATATCCGTAAAAACCCGATTGTTTTTTTGGATTCGGGAAAATCGTGCCAACCCTGGATCTACCAGTACGCTACTTTAGTTCTTTTCTATCTACTTCTTGCCAATATTTCGTTACCATGACAACAGGACGAAGAAACAAATACAGAAAATTATGTCGAAGGAAAATATATCAATCTTCGACTCTCCTGTTTGCTGAACAACGTTTGTTTCGTAATTTTATCTTTTTACATCTTAAGTGTTTCTGTTTCAACCCTTATTACTTTAGGATGCTTCAAAAACATTACAATCAACTAAACTAGTCTTGGAATATCTGTAGCGATGGGCATAATCGATACATTTGAATAATCGATTAAAATTAAGACTAAATGAAACGTAATACGCGCTCACAGATGGCGCCAATTTAAATATTTCGGAAACAATACACTTTTACCATGTAATGATTTTAAATATTGAAATGGAAATTATTGTCATTGTAGATTTAAAGCTCAAGTCCTTCAAAAAAAATTATAAAAGTTTAATATGTTTTTTTTAATTTTTTTTATTTATCCTTATAAAACATAACACATCAGGAATTGATCGATGTCTATCTCACTGGGAAATTCCTGTGTCGAGACATGATATGTTAGTGTTATTCTAACACTAGCATACACAGTATTTTTATAAGTTTCTTGAAGGCAGCTTTAAACTTAGTTTATTCCATTAATTATTTCATATTCCGTATCTACTATGCACACCCGCCAACAAATAATTCATCCCAACATTCAAAAGCTTTACGTGCTAAAAGTGTTTTTTTTTCTAAAATATTTAAATGAACGCTATCTGCGAGCGAGTATCACGTTTCGTTTACCCGCAATCACGATGTGAGAAATGGAGCACATCGTCACTCAACAAATATTTGGTAGTTCCCCTCAGAGACTGCTATCAAAACACCTTATTGTCTCTCCCCCGGGAGAGTTATATGAAATTATTATTTTGCTCCCCTCTCCCCGAGAGGATTAAAAATTACTGTCGTATCTTTCCCATGGTTTCTATGAATTATTAATAGTATTATTACTATTTAGATTATTTTGAAATGGATATCTCGATTTTTCCAAGGTTTATATTACACCCACAAGAGTTTCATTATATATACGAAAAATATATGCAATCGAACTTGGTTATACGATCACGGCCACGGCTATTATACGTAATTACCAAATGACTTGGTTTGTATTGCGAAGTCAACCGCGACTGACTGAATTGTAGGGAGGTTCGCACCCGATTTGACCCACTTTGAGCCTTACTCTCTTCGAAAGTCGATACGCTTACGGTGTTGATTGGCGTGCCAACGCGTTCCACGTCCCGTTTTGACTGCGAATCGACCTTATTGTGTTCGAAATTAAAGGGGCTTATAGACGATTTTTGCTCACAGGTACCTTGCTGAATCGCTGGCTAGACCGTATTACTCCTTATTGTGTAGGGAATTAAAGGTGCAAGGTCGATTTTTCCCTGCAGACCCCGCACTGAATTTCAAAAGTTACCGTATTACTATTACCAAATGATATTTTGGTTCAGGCTTATTTTTATACAATTATAACGAGGACGCTTCACTGATATACCGTACAAATAATTTTGTCAACACAATTTATAAATACATGCATAGCGGCCTTTGATATGATTTTTCACAAAAACGGCGCTATACAAATTATCCAATTATACATAATTATTATTATCGTTTGAAAAAATTACCATTTTCAAAGTAATAACAGACAGAGGTGACGGAAGGATTAACTTTTTGATGGTGCTACCTGTGTAAGTTTGCGGGTAATGTGAAACATTCCTATCCATCGGGCACTATGTAAAATTGTCATAAAATTTGCGAAAGTTATGCGAAAATTGGGCTTTTCCAATTTTGTTCCCTTTTTTTTCATCGTTTTATGTTTTTTTCTCCTAGAGGTAGTAACAACCCAGAAAATAAAAACGTTCAGCTAATTTGAGGGTCACCTTTACGTATAGTATAGTTGTACGACTGACAATTTAAACTAGGTATATTAAAAAACTTTTTTAATTTCGGTCGATTATTTTTTAGGGCCGGTATTTCATTTGCTTTTTAAGCTCGCTATGAGAAATATCTACTTTCGCCAAGTTCTCATATGGTAGAAACCCTGTCAAGATAAGCCGACTGATAACATGCCTGAGTATACTGAAATACCGGGTCATAATAACGACACAATTTGATTAAATATTAAATTACGTTTGTCAAAACGTTGATGTCGAAGAAGAAAGGAACTCACGTTTTCCGTCTGGTCCTATGGAATTTTTGTGTTCTTTTTATGATATTTGTTTGTCCCTGAGTAGAAAACCTTCTACTCAAACCTCTATTCTAAAACCCTTTAAAAGTAACAAAACTTATGTTGATTGTACAAATTTGCTTAATTTACGGATCATATTATAGAATTTAAAACAAATAGAAATTATTAACGTAAATTCATAACAGCACCCTGGAGCAAAGCAAACTTTTTAATGAGTGAACACAATCCGTTAGATGACCTAGAAATAATCGGGAGTCCCCGCAAAGCTAATGGAAAATCGATAATTCCTACAAGTAAGGGTAGCTAAATAACTTTTACATTTAAGGTTATCTCCGTCTCCTCCATTCTCATTTCCTTCTACTCCCCTCCGTAAACCCTGGCTGGGAGAATGAATCCGAGCTCTGTGATTAAATCCATTATAAGGCTGTTTTTCATCCAGCTATTTTCTTGTAACTTTAATGCTTTCGAACTAGGGACAACATGTTTTTAATCATTGAAATAATAGCAAATCTCGAATGAAACGTGAAACAGAAAAAGATACAGAAAATAAAAAAAAGGTATGAGTCACATCTGCGAATCGAACCCGGGACCTGTTTTACCGGGACAACGATCTGACCTTTGGGCTAATGAGACCTGATTATTTAACGTCAATTTTATCGATATCATCCTCTATTAATTCCCATATTTATTGACTGCTCTATTTAGCGTTGTCTTGGTTTCGATTCTTAGATGCGACTGATTTTTGTTTTCTATTTCGGGTGTCATTTGAGATTTGTTATTATCCTTCTTCAGTGATTAAATTTACAATGAGGTAAGTTTTCCTAATAAGTTGAACAATATATTAAATAATTAAAAATATACTTTGTTTACACCACTTTTATAAAAAAATAAAATAAATGTTTCTACGTGTTTCGACAGCAATGCTGTCACCCTCAGGAATATATGAATATTAAAAAATATTTGTCTATACTTGTCGATTTTATTATGAAAAATCACCTCAAGGGCACTAGATAGATAGTTGATATCTAATCATAAACAGTCAATGACTAATAATGACGATTTAACGGCTAATCGTAACTAATGATAATAATTCATCTACACATACTGAGTTAACGAGCCCCGTTGAGCATTATTTATGAATACACTATAAATATTGTGATAGAACTGGGAGCCATTCTAGGACAGGCTATGAAAGTTAATTATATAATATTTTGATAGAAAGCAGTCACTTTGTGGTTAGACATATTTAATGAAAATAAAACAATAACTTTGTTTATAACCACGAGATTTATTTAATTTTATTAGGACAGACCGGTTTCGCTTAACACTAGCATCATCAGGGTACAAAATTAAACTGATCAAAAATACATAGTGTGTGTTTATATATATACAAAATAGAATAAGAAAGAACATAACATAGAACAAAGAAAAAATAAGATAGCATGAAATAGAAATCCGACATAATAACAGAGACACATTTAGTTGATTATTAAGTTTTTTTTTATCTATACTTGAAATTATTTTTTAGTATTCATATATTCCTGAAGATGACAGCATTGCTGTCGTAACATGTAGAAATATATATTTTTTTATAAAAGTGGTGTAAACAAAGTATATTTTTAATTATTTAATTAATAATGACGCCTCAAAGTTACCAATCGTTTTTTATTTTATCGAAACTGGATTCCGTTTTAAAATCGTCATTTCAAAGCTTTATTTTAATTATTGCTCAGGTAGTATTTTAATCCTACCTGAGCAATACAAGTGAATGTCGTGCAGGCATTCTTTAATGTATAATTCACATCAGTTTTTGCATAGGTACCTGTTGTTTTCTACCACATTACAATTAATATATTGCAACTGTTGCTTCGCGCTAATGAAATATCAGCATTATTTATCATCTACGTATCATAATTTAAAATTAATATATATCGCTGACCAATTTCTTCAGTTGCAATACAAATAAAAATAAACAAAAGTTAATTATAAACCGTGATATCTGTTCATTGCAATATCGCTTTAATTGGAATATGAATTTCATATTCATCGTTCATTTGCATTCATAAAATAAAGGCGGTAACTCGCTGCTGTTTATTGCGGGTTCATGCGATGTTTGCCGGTTCGCTCGCCGATTCCCCGAGGTTCAGAGAAATGGTGCCAACATACACCTTCCGAATGAACCGGTTTGCGCTTTATATTCCGTTCACGTAGAAATGACGGTAGAAATCGCATCTATAACGGTCATCGCAAGCTACGACCGCTCCGGGCCGACTGCTCGCGGAAAGTCGCTTCGAAAGTATGCCGAGGCGGGAGAAAGCTCGCGCTCGGGAAACTTCGGAAATGAACGAAGCCTTCCGAAGTTTGCCGAGCTTGTCCGAATGCACAATCGTGACGCTGCGTGTTTACCCACAAGACGCCATTGAACGTTGATTGAACACAATTGGTTCCGAAACGGCGCTTTTCAGCGGAGCAGCCAGTAGAAGGCATCCGCAGATACTTTCTTTTGTGAATACGTTTTACCGTTTCGTATCGTCGATAAGCGATGGATTCCGTTCGGATGAACAGTTCGCAATTTTACTTTCTTAGATACATAAATTTCACATTTCCCCTCCAACAGTATTGGACAACTAATAACTTCTGCACTCTGAATGCCAGTGCATGGAAAATATTACCCTATTTCGAATATATCCAACTATTAGAACAGTCTGACATTTAAAAGTAGTAAAAAATTGAGGTCGAATGATTTTTTTTTAATGTGTGGAATAGATTTAAAGACAAATTGCGTGCCTTGGTAGTGCCATTGTAATGAAAAAAAAGCATTTTATTTCCAAGCTTATATCTAAAGCTAATGCAAATAATAAAATTTCCAAAGACATTGTTAAAGACATAGACTGAATTACCACCAAGGATATTAATATATTATCAACTCTTATGATTAATGAAAATAAAACAATAACTTTGTTTATAACCTTGAGATTTATTTAATTTTATTAGGACCGATCGGTTTCACTTAACACAATCATCATTAGGGTAGAAAATTAAACTGATCAAAAATACACAGTGCGTATTTATATATATAAAATAGAATAAGAAAGAACATAACATAGAACAAAGAAAAAATTAGATAGCATGAAATAGAAATCTGACATAATAACAAAGAGAAAGAGACAGAAGTGTACATATTGGAATATCAAGGAATACCTGAACAGGTGATTATGCGATAATGGGAAATTTTACGAGATTATAGGAAATATACCTAATATAGAGGGCTATTGGACACATTTAGTTGATTATTAAGAATTTATTAATAATTCTGTCTCTGTTATTATGTCTGATTTCTATTTCATGCTATCTTATTTTTCTATTCTATTTTGTATATATAAACACACACTATGTATTTTTGATCAGTTTAATTTTGTACCCTGATGATGCTTGTGTCAAGCGAAACCGGTCTGTCCTAATAAAATTAAATAAATCTCGTGGTTATAAACAAAGTTATCGTTTTATTTTCATTAAATATGTCTAACCACAAAGTGACTGCTTTCTATCAAAATATTATATAATTAACATTCATAGCCTGTCGTAGAATGGCTCCCAGCTACGCAAAATTCTATCACAATATTTATATTGTATTCATAAATAATTCTCAACGAGGCTCGTTAACTCAGTATGTGTAGATGAATTATTATCATTAGTTACCATTAGCCGTTAAATCGTCATTATTAGTCATTGACTGTTTATGATTAGATATCAACTATCTGTGTAGTGCCCTTGTGGTGATTTTTCATAATAAAATTGACTCTATACATATTACCTCAGAGTAAAAATATTGTTACTATAAGCATATTGCCTATCCAAATATTATTTCTATTATACTAATTAATTGATATAAAAAACAAAAACAAAACACAGACTTCGTAAGTTTTCGCTACTGACTTTAGATGCTGACTTTAGCCGATGTTGGCTGGGATTACTTGCCATATCAAATATCCAAATAACCACTTCATTTATGTATATATTTCAAGTCAATTACTGGATACATACAATTTCAATATTATTTTTTAACCGCACAAGTGCATGAAATAAAGCCAGCATAATAGGATAATTATTTCGTTACTGTAGTTGTATTAATAAATAGAGGTACTAACAGAGATGGCACTGATTACTATATTTGTGATTTGTACCGAAAGGCACGCCCTTTTTGGACACTAACTCAAACGAGTCGTCCCTTGAATGCGCATTCAACACATGCGCATTTTTTGTGCAGAATACAGTCAACATTTGAATACGACATGTGCGTCATTTTGCATTCTTAGTTCCTGCTTTTGAGAAGTTATTGTAGGGCAGTCGGAGGGCGCTGCAATTCGTAAAGTTGTGCGTATTTTTGAAAGCGTAGATTGATTTCTTTCAATCATTTTATAAATGTTTACATTATTCATGTTTTTATGCGAGTAACTTAGGGTAGGCTAGCCAGTGCTTATGTGCCTATGTTATGGAATGCACGGCTCTGCACATATCTGTTTTATTTATGTAATAACTAGAATTACGTAATGAAATGACATAAATGCATTAGTAATTGAGTTGATCTTTAAAAAGATTTCGAAATGTCTAAAATTGACTCTACGAACCGGAACAAAAGTATTTTTTTATAATCGAATGGTGTTTCATAATGAATCGCTCGGATACTCGGATCATAATGATCTGAGCTCGGATACGATGATAAAGATAATTTTTGATGTATAAAAAACAGTCAACTGGCATTTTTTAATGTTATGAAAAACGACAGCGGGAATTTTCGTTTTACCTTTTTGAAACTTAGTTTATGATGGAATTTGTATTATAATTTTTGCGTAAGCAAAAACTACCACGTTTTATAATTTATACGATGGAAAACGAATTTCGGAGAAGGTAAGGTAGGAAGTAGCAAGTAGATTACTCTTTTTTATATCGTTAATACTTTTTGCCAGGGACCAAACGGTGGTATTTTGCAACAAACGTGGTGGTATGTTCCCTTTGTTGGTACCTATTTTGCAACAAAAGTAGTCCATATATATATAATTTAAATTGAAAAAACAACTACAGTTTTATGAAATTTAGTCATTTTATGGCTATTATTTTTTTATTTTAAAATACCAGAATATTCTACGATAATACAAAAATTCGCGGTTCCCTATTTACCCGAAAATTACTAATTTAGAGTTATTGGCGAAATTCGCGTTTTTTGCGTAAAAATGACGAATTTCGCGTTATCGTAAACGTGAAATTCTACTTACCATTCATTGCTTATTATTTAATATGTAACAGTCTATCAATACCGTTCACTTTTAGTGAAGCTTCCAACTTGTAGGGACCTCATGCTTCATTTTGATTCAATGACATCATAGGGATAGGCTCACTTTCAGTTGAAGTAAAGAAAAAGGGGGAAAAGATTGATTGATTGATTTGAGGTTGAGGGCGTCTTTTTACCCTTACTTTCATGAAAAACGACTTCTAACAAGAATCTTATTAGAATGTTTAATGTTGCTTTTTTAGTTCTTAAAAAAATTGACAATAACCGCTTCATTAACGAATAAGCACGAATCTAGCAAAACCAACTTTGTCCTAGGACCAGGGCTCATTTGTGATCGACCGGTCTATTGCGATCGTCCGGGTGGGACTCTCGATCTGGGCTGCCACACTTCACTTCACTTTTCACAGATTCTTCGTGACAGCAAAACACGCTTCATTTTTAATTGAGTGCTACTGTCCAAACTTATTCCCTTCACCGTCCACCAAAATTTCCTGGAATCTGTCGAGGTCAAACGTGCCATTGCGCCAACTTAAAGTAGCTAATTATACACATCTCCTTTTTTTCATATAATCTGTGCGCGTCTTCATTTTAACCGTTGCTCCGTGACGCTATCCTGCCGCCAAGATGGCCGCGCCGGTAGATCCCGTTTCCCGCCGAATTCCGCCCATACTTTACCGTAAGCAGCAGGTTGTAACACTTCTGCTCTGTGACCGCCTTTAGCCGGAGCAGAGATGGTGGCGATGGTGAAATGGCGGCCAATTATCTCCTTATTATGTTTCACCGGCCTGAGATCGACAGTGAATTTTGCGGTTATGCGTCCACTTCTTCGCATTGCGCAATTGTGTGATGATTTTGCCTCGGTAATTGCGCATTGTGCGTCTCTCTCCAAGAGCCTATCACGAATTTATGGGAGGGAACTGTGATCGGGGGCCTGATTCCCATTCTATTTAAAGATAAGGCATTGTACTTATCCTTAGGCTTAAATACTTCTTATTCATTGTAGAAAATAATATTAACATAACCCAAATAAAATATGAAAACGGAAAAAATGACAGAAAATAAAAAGATTTCAGTCGCATGTGGGACTCGAACCCAGGTCCTCTGCCTATCTGGGGCAACCTCTTAACCAACTTATATTATTGTATTAATATAAGTTGTTGAAGACACTGTCTAGCTTGCAATTATGTTCCTTACTTAGGAACTTTATAATCATTATAAAGATAGCTGCCAATAATATGGGATAAAAAATGGAGAATAATATTAACAAATCTTGATTTTGAGATATGATATCGGTGAAGAGGACATAAATTGAACTGGTCTCATTAGCTAAGTTTTTTTTTTTGCATTAATACCGCACAAGAGTCTCAACTGCTCCCAACCATCTGGAGCCAGTGAGACTATGGCATCCCCAATTGGGGAATGTTGTGAGGCTGAAGGTATTGGGGAGGGGAAGGAGAAGGGGTGGAGGAAGGTGGGGAAATACCTGGCTATTCAGATCTGATCACCAAACACGGCTAAAGCTATTTCAAGCAACGTTTCAATTCTGAATGGTGGTCTTTCACAAGGACGATACTGAGAGTATCTTCCACCCTGGAACGTGCGCAAATATACTATATATTATTTTTATATTAATTAATTGAAACAGCACAAATTAATTAAATAAAATTTACTTGCGCACGCCGGGATTTGAACCCGCGATCTTCGGATTCGTAGTCGAGGGCCTTACCCCTCGACCATGGAGGCCGTCAAGTTGGTTAAGCGGTTGCCCCGGATAGGCAGAGGACCTGGGTTCGAGTCCCAGATGCGGCTGAAATCTTTTTATTTTATTTTTCATTTGGGTTATGTTAATATTATTTTCTACAATTATTAAATATTAAAATGAGGTTAATAAAAATAATCAAAAATTAAATACTTCTTGCTTAACTGCGGTTCCGGTTCTTTAAATGAGATTCTTTAATAATATCGATATTTGGGTAGTTTTAACAAAATAACTAAATATTATCGTAAGCATTGACTTAAACATTACTAGTGAGTCATTTGTCGTATAATAATACTATTAAATGAACCGAATTAACGAAATTACGATGTTTGTAAAGTACCTATGCCAAAAGCCTGAACTGTTAGATGAAAGTGATTTAAATTCTAAAAATTATAATAAAAACTACAAGTGTAAAGTAAGTAATAATAAAGTAAACTTGTTAAGTATGTGTGATGCACCTATAATTTTTAATAATACTGTGATAATAATTAAACCACAAACTCCTTTAAAAATGTATTGTCATTGACAATACCTTATCCTTAAAAAGAACTGGGCCTCTGGTTTATTTACATTTCTTGCGGTGACAATATTTTAGCTATCTACAGTACAACTGTAAATACAAAACTATGTAAAGCAAAAAACCTTCGAACGGTGAGCTCTGTCGTAATTACGTTTGCAAACTTTTTTCTTATTTTTGGAATGTCTAGGTGTACACATAACTATTTTCAGCTCTCGGCTTGATTTCCACCTTATTTATGATATGGAGCTTTGAAATGTCAATTTGACTTTCAAAAAATAGTAGAAGCAATTAATTGGTCAATAAGTGTTGGCTCGGCGGGTATTAGATTTTTAACACTTTTACAAGAATTTGGTCGTTGAGAAGGTAGGAGAACGAAATAGCGGCTAAACGAAACGTAATAGGCGCTCACAGATGGCGTTAATTTAAATATGAAATGGATCAAATATTAACAATAACCATTTATTCTATTTCATATTCCGTATGTACACCCGCCAATGAACAATTCATCTCAATATTTAAAAGCATTAATTGCAATTTTTTTCTTCTAAAATATTCGATTTAGCGCCACCTGTGAGCGTGTATCACGTTTCGTTTAACCCTAAAATTAGAATTAACTTATTTTTTACACTTTATTTAAATATTATTTATTGAAAATAACATAAATAACTCTCAATGAAAACGTGAAATAAAAAAGACAAAAAGATTGAAAAATAATATTAGTGATTCTCAAAGGAAGTATGAGATTGATAAGAGGTGACGGAATTCAACAAGGTCTCGGTAGTTCAATTGACAGAGACGCGAGTCCTGAATAGACTACAGTTCGAGCTTCAGTCATGACCGTATATTTTTATTTTCTGTGTATTCATTTTCATATTTTGACCCTTCCTACTTAAAGTATCGTAACTTCAAAATCGGAGCATTACAGGGAGAATGGTTTAACGAGACCGATGTTCGGTGCAAGTCGAGTTGTTGATTGTTTTGCATTTGGGACCTTCATTGCCAATTACGTTCCTGATTTGGTGCAAAACGATCAAAAGCTCAACTTACACTGTAACAGACGCATATGCCATTGAGATGAAACGATTACTCAGCTTTGATAAGGAGTTTTGTCACTATGCACGTGCGAAATTCGCATTAGTTTAATCGAGTCATTTATTTTCCATTTTTTATGGGTTCCTATATATTCATAAGATTATCCTTGATTAAAGATTTTATTACTGTATTTAATATTATTTAATATTATAGTTTTGTTTTTCATCTTTTTATGAGATTTACAATTTTTTTTAATCGATTCATCTTTATAGTATTGTTGATCATCCTTTATATGCCTTTCTTCCCTGAAAATGATTGCCCCCATTAAGAATAATTACCCGTAAGCGTGAAAAAGATACAGAATATATATTTTTAAATAAATAGAGAAACAACTTGCACAGAGTCAGTTGTCTATCAAGAGCCGAACAAGTGTTTTACTTCTATTGCCTTCGCCTTCCCTGAAACCTTCCACATCTGCTGCTTCACCAAGCCTCTGGACTCTGCCTGAGGGATCCTGGGACCTACCTATTTGGGAATAGCCGGCCCTATCAGGCAGAGAACAATCTCATACAGTGCTCTCACTTCGAGTACTGGGTGCGAGAGACTAGGAGGGTGGCACCCTTATAAGGTATCCCCAGAAGACAGACAGGTGTCCAGAACTACATCTGTCCCTTTAAACCACTCTCTTGTAAAGTTCCGATTTTCTAGTTACGATACGAATGAATAAAGACTCTGGTGTTACACAGGTATTACAGCATTGAAAGGGTGACTAAAGAGAAAACAAATGGTTAGTCAGGTTAACCAATGTTTGTGGTGTTTATTACCTTCGGTCTTGGGGAGTTCAGAGGGGAAGTGGGTCAAGTCCAAATTGCACGAAGCGGTGTCAATATTAATATCGAACACACGGCTGAATTGCACAATATATGTTTTAAAGAATTGACAATCGTGCAGTGACTGCATTATTAATTTCGTATCATGTTGCCTTCGTTATATCATCAGCCTGCGTTGATGTTTCACAGAATGAAGGGATTCAATCCATACAATTTGTATCATGTTTTAAATAAGAATTAAATTATTAAAGCTTTACCTTTCATGGTGATATTAATAATTGAAATAATATCAATAACATTCAACAAATATTAAAAAGGAGATAAAAAATATTAGGTTGCGACCGAGACTCGAGGACTTCTATTTTATTCTGGAGTAACTTACCAGTTCTATCGAAACCTTTTGAAATTCCGCCATTTTGATCAATCTCATATTTCTTGAATATTATCATTTTTTATTTATTACTAGCTGAAGTACCCGGCGTTGCCCGGGGTTAGTAAAGTTTTATAATCCCTAACCCTACACCTACTTCTACTCCCCACCCCTACTCCTACTCCCCACCCCTACCCCTACTTCTACTCCCCACCCCTACCCCTACTCCTACTCCCCACCCCTACCCCTACTCCTACTCCCCACCCCTACCCCTACTCCTACTCCCCACCCCTACCCCTACCCCTATCCCTACTCCCCTACCCCTACCCCTACCCCTACCCATTAATTTTCCTCTAATTTTGAACGATAAGTGTGCAAAATTTCTTAAAGAAGTACCAACATTTGGCTTTAAGGTTGGGAAAGGGGGATGGGGGGTGGTTTTTCGAAATCTCATGTATCTCCTTCCTCTTGTTTTGTAGCTCAATTGTGGAAAATTTCATTAAGCTTGGAATAAAACTGTAGACTTGAATACAAAACAAACACACACCGCCTGCCTTGGACACTGCTTTAAATAATATAAGAAAGAAGAAGAATATTTAGTGTTATTGTGATTTAAAATTTATAATTGATATTATTTTTTCGATATTGGTGGCCATCTGTATATTGTGAGCAAAGCTCCAACCGGATAAACTATTCATTTTTATTTTACGGAGGACTCGACTTTTTAACCTAGAATTAATATTTGAAGCTAATGAACGAAATTAAAGCTACATTCTTCATTATGATATTAATTGTATACATGCCAAAAAAAACAACTTGTGTTGCAGCTAGGGGTCACTGAGATTTTGTAGGAATACGCAAAATACTAATTACTATTTAAGCCAGTGATGCACAACCTTTTTAGCCGTTGGATCAATATGTTCGCTGGCCGCAGGGGGTTGAATATCTAAAGCTTGACATGGTTAACTTTGCAGTCGATAGCGTCCCCAGTGTAGATTAAAAAATAAATAAAAGTGTGACTGGGTTGGTAATTATAATCAGGGTCTTCAAATAAAATTTGATCGGATCCTTTTGGATTTTTTGCGAAACGGTAACCATTTAATAAAGCAATCATAGAATACTCAGGCATTTCCAAGCTCAAAACAATAAATGCTGTCTGTTTTTAACTATCTGAGAAGGGAATATGTAAAAACTTTTAAATTTAGGCTGCTGATTCAAAATATTGAAGACAGACAACATGAAAATTGGATGGCTTAGAAATATCATAGATGATTTAATTAAATACTGCAAATAAAACACACCCTGGCCTTTCATTTAACCGGGCATGTTTTTAGCGAGTCTTTTAATAAGCATAGAAAAAATTAAGTATTAGACCTAAATCTCATTTTTTTAATAAATTTAATGTAAATCAAATTTAATAATGTTATTATTAAGTTCTGCAAGTATTTTTTAGTTTTTATTATTGTGACAGCTGTTTCAGCGTTCAAGGCCATTTTCAAACTGCGGTTAATCCACATTGTGACGACTTATTTATATGATTCTTTTCACTCCCACCCATTCTAATTTGGACGGGTTTTTAAAAATAATTATTTATTATCGGTAAAACCGATTTAGTTAGAAAATAATTCGAATTCTCTATTCTGTGAGGTTTTCACATTTATAATGTGTTTCCCCGTATTTAACTGACAATGTTTTCTTAATTGATTATTTAAATGTGTTATGTTTTGATAATGTGAACATACTGAGAAGTGGTGAATATATAATTTTCCTTACTTTATTAATTGATGTTATATTAGGATCATTCCTTCGTTTTTTAATTTCTAATTCTTCAAGTAAATTTAATCTAAGACCCTTTCTTTCTATATGTAAGGATTTAGGCTCGTTGTTGTCGAGCGGGACGTGATTATTCACTAAGAGACGTTCTGCGAATTTTGAAGAAGTGCTTTTATTTTTATAACATCGTATATGTTCTTTGAATCTAGTTGAGAAAGCCCTTCCCGTCTGCCGTGGGTTATGCATCACTGCTTTAAGCTGGTACACGGAGATAGTAATTTATAAGATTTTGGTTAACCCCTGTTGGCAACGGGGAGGTTAATTATTCAAACAATATCAATAATTTTTAAATAATATGAAACAGAAGAAGAAAAAGTTCATCAATATATTAAAAAGTATTTCCTTCGAATAACACGAGTTCCGGCGTCCTTTGTATCGTGTCAGTACAAATTAATTTTGCAAAGTTAAACAAAATAAAACTGTCAATTAAACAAACGTAATTTAAATATCGTATAATATTCTATAAATAACGGCTCGTGACTATTCATATATCGATTGTATAGCATTTTTTCCGACTGATGCCAATTGAAAATTATTATTGAGTAACAATATATTTTTGTTATGGATTGTGAAAGTGTTTGTTTTGCAGTTTTGAATATACTCGTACATTATTTTCTTCAAACAAAGTGGAGCATTACGGTATTTTTGCTTCAGTTTTTTGTTGGCATTTGTCGCGTGAATACACCGCATTGTTCCGAGAGAGTTGAATTATTAAAAGCAGGAGTACTGGTCCCAGGCTCATGTATGTAATAAATACCAGTTCTTTTTTAAACATTTGATTGTGACCCTATCAGTGAAATCACTATTTCGATTAATCTTTTTACTACGAACCGGTTTACATTATTAATATGTCTACACTCGGGTAATTGAATTATAGACGATTTCTTTATAAGACGTTTATTTTCAGACTTCAGACAAGTTCAGGTTATACGATAGACAGCCCAGCCGACCAGCCCACCATAATGCTACCAACCTAAACATCGTATTTTCGTTCTCGCATCTACCAACATGACAGATACATAACAATTATGAATACCAAAATATGCTTTGGATAAATTGAAGATTTTCCTATAGTTTCGTGTGATTAGAATTAAAATAAAATTGCTAATTATGTTAATAGCGTTGTTAATAAGCGTAAACTACGACCGCAATTATGACCGCACCAAAGAAACGAGCTTAAATAAATACTTTTTAGCTAAGATTATTTGTACAGTTTCTCTTGGTTTTCTTTCTTACTAAATTATTGGAAAAATAAATAAAAACCTCTTTTTGCGCTTACATCAAATATTTCTAGACTCCGCTTGCCAAAGCCATTTTCATGCCTAGTTTGCTTATTATATTCGTGGTGACATAAGACACAGCTTGTAGTAATATTTTTGGCTTCTATATTTCTCTTAAAATCTCTGTCTTTCTTTAGTGTACTTTGGCCTACTATTTAAATAGCCATAATTTGAATTTTACTAAAGTTCCTTAAATTTTAGACTTTTTATTTTATTTTTTATGAACCCCTCACAGGAGCCCTAGAGGTTTCCCTAGGCATAGGGCGTCTTTGGGGGTGTTATGTAGAGCGTTTTTTAGGGATATGAAGGAGCGAACCCTGAGATCTTGGTTTCCTTAGGGTTTTTGTAACGTATAAGAAATACGCTTTCCCTTGGAGGATAACAACAAACTGTATTTTTATAAGTACTGAAAAATGTGCACAATTTGTCAGATGTAGGTGGTTTGTCAAAATTGAAACATAAAAATGGATACATTCGAAAATAAAAGAATTTGAACAGTTGAAAAGTTTTTGTTCTGGAAAATTGTAAAAATCGGTAAAAAAAGTCACCGCAACAGCAGCACAGATATTTCGTGAAATGTTTTTATTCCCCACTTTTTGTTAATTGTTAATAAAAAAACACATTTATAATAGAAAATTGCTTTGTTTGTTTTTATCACACTTTTATGCAAAATAATGTTTACGAATAAAGTACCTAAAATATCATACAGAATATTATTAATATGGTTGGAGTTAAACTATTTTGTATGCATTGTAGATTTTAATTAAACTTTTCCGTAGCTTAAACCAACCGCGTAACCGTTAAAGATTACCGCAGATAGTTAATTGCGATGACTTGTTCGGAATGCGGGAAAGTTGAAGTGGCAAGAGGCGATACCGCGGAACACGGCCAACTTCCCCGGGATAGGCTTAGCTCGAGAAGATTGCCCTCAATTACACTCGTTTTTATATCTGAGCTTTACGGGTGCTTAAGGGTTAATTAAATTTACAATTAATATCTACTTTATACACATTGTACCTACATTTTTCATTAGATAGATAGCTACAGATTACGAATCTAACTTTATTAACACCTATTCAAAACCGTTTATCATCGATAAGTGTTTTTTTTTATTATTTACCTTTGATATAATAATTTTGACGTTCCTTAACTTCAGTCTGGACGGAAAAAAAACGATTGAAGGTCTATTCACATCTGACCCCACCGTGCAGAGCAGAACAGTACAGGCACAGCACAGACGCGAATATTCACATTACACCTTGCAGAACAGCACTGCCGCGAGTGCGGCTGTCAAGTGAACTGTCAACTGGGCGTTAGTGTCCGCCACAATATGTTTAAGGATTTTATAATCCTATTCCCATATTTATTGTTATTTTATAACCTAAATTCCCTGACAATCAATTTATCGTTATCCATCTTCTCGGTTTTAGCAATATCTGCATCTAATGACACCAACTGACGAAGGTGGCGGTGCTAACGGTATGTGTTCATACTAACTGCGCAGGCGTAGACGTCAGAGCGGCCACCGGTTCGTCAACATATTCTAGCCGATAATCTAGGCTAGTGGTGGCCCGTACATGCGCGGATTCGTTACGATTACGTACGCCGTAATATGAATGTGTTCAGAGATAATGTATGCAACTAATGTTGTCGTGTCTGTAATGTACTGTTCTACACTGCGCGGTGCTGGTAGATGTGTAAACGTAACCTCGCGATACGACAAGTGTAAATGTCAAATTATCAAATAAAATCGCGTTGGTGTCAAGTTCGTAGCTCTGTCTAGCACTCGTTGTGGATGGCCATGCGACGACTCCCATGCCAAAAGCCTCCGCGCCGAACATTTTGATTCCCCATGATTCTTGTGAATAAAGCAGACTATTGCTTTCCTTCAGAACTTCAAAAAATATGATTTTTTATTCAACAAAAATATTCGTGACCCTGACCTACATCGAATTGTTATAGATTCTTTAATAAAATACCATAGGACGGAATCCTGACGTAATTTTCGGACTAACAATTTTTTTGTTTTTTTTTATTTATTACTTAGATAATAAAACTTGTCGATTTTCGCCACTGACGAGTTTTTTCTCCCTGTTTTAATTTGCATATAATGTATAAAATTCATAAATCTACAAGCATGTTTGTTGCCTGTTGTGTGCTGATGATGCGGTGCTGATTTCTAATAATATGGAAAAGCCACAGTCTCTCGTGTCTAGGATGAACAAAGTATGTATGAATAATGAGTTAATGATGAATGTAAGTAAGTCTAAAGTCATGGTGTTTGAAGTACAAAAACAGTGTGCAATATAGTTATATTATAGCGAATAATGAATACTTGGAGCAAGTGGATGAATTTGTGTATTTGGGAAGTATGTTTACGAGTTACGCCCTTGAGGTGATTTTTCACAAAACGGCGCTATACAAATCATCAAATTATTATTATTACGAGAGATGGAAAGGCAGATTTACAAGGGTTATTGTAAAAGGATAAATGCACGAAATTTATTTCCCTTTTTTAATAAAATTGATTGTAAATCATATTATTATTTAGTTCTGCAAGTATTTTTTGTTTATATTATTATGACAGCTGTTTCGGCGTTTAAGGCCATTTTCAAACTGCCTTGAAATTAAATTTGATTTACATTAAATTTAACAAAAAATTAAATGGAGTTCTACGAATTAAACACAAAAACAATTAATACAGGAAACTTTGTTAATGGAAGACTGAACGCGATTGGCTCGAATAAAAAATTGTCCAAAGAAGCGAAGCTAGCAGTCTATAATGGAGTGCTGATACCAACGTTAGTTTCTTCTGTTGTAATTTGTGGCATATTTAAAAAGACATTGGCCAATCGGGAGGCTGATCTGAAAACAAGCCGTCGTTTGGCTGAACCCTGATGTATGTCAGTGAGGCATGGAACTGGCAGAGGAAGGATGAAAGTGGACTGAATGCTGTAGAAATGAGATCAATAACAATAATAATAATAATTGGATGATTTGTATAGCGCTGTTTTTGTGAAAAATCACCTCATGTATGTGTGGTAAAACTTTGTATGACCGTGTGGTTATAATAAGTGGCATTATAATAATTATATAAGCGTTATGGTTAAGATTAAGAAAGGGATGCTTAGATGGTTTGGGCATATATAGCGAGATGAACCAAGAAAGGAGTGTAAGGAGTATATATGATGCGGAAGTTAATGGTAGAATGAGTCGGGGACGCCCGAGGAAGACACGTTACGGTCAAGTGAATCAAATACTTGATTCGGGTCATGTCAAGAGGCAGAATAACAGAATAGTATGTATGAATGTGATTGAAGCAAGGGGTGTGTGCCGAGACCGAGTTGTGCGGCGGTCTATCCTCTCTGTTCAATTGAGATTAATTCCTCGGCTGACTAAGTTTTCCATCACGACACAAGCAACATTTTCCACTTAGTGTGATGGTAGTAGGAGATTTTTCAAATATTTTCACATTACCAGGAATGTTTGTATTTCTTTAAAAAAATTAATAAATTAATAGTTACTAAATTTTGGTCATTTTTTCCGAAATTCAAAACTGGCTATCGACGCGACGCGACGAAACAGTTTCAACCTAATCGCTACTATTCCTTAGGGATTTCAGAATATGCATCGCCTTCAATTAATATTGCTTTTAAATACCCATTCTAATTGTTAGATATGTATTAATGTCTCAGTACTGTCTCATTGTCCATAAGTTTGAGCATTGTTTCGCACGGGGTTAACGCATTCCCAACCGGGACGTATTGAACTCTAATGTCAGACATTTGAGAGCATCGCACTATTCCGTCTGACTCTTTATCCGTCCAATTAGACTGTGGCGTTATTTATTATTGCAATCCGCCGCTCCCGCCCAAACGTCCCGCCCAAATGTCCCGCCTAAGCCTGCTGTATGGCGAGTAAGGCCTGATCGTGGAACGGTATCGGAGCAAAATGGTGCATAAATAAGGCCCGATTGCAGAATAATGGCGCTATTGAGTGGGTTAGTAATTCTGTTTTTTTTTTATTGTTCTAAGGCTTGGTTCTCACACGGGCATTTATTATTTAACAAACTCGTGAAATAATGATTTTGGCAATAATTTTATTTTATTTTTATATTAACGGACTATTGTCGAACTACACAAAATGAGATAAGAGCTACAGAAAAATAACAACACACAATATAATATATGAAAGAAGCAATGATAAAAACATGCATTTGAGAGAACATTTAAGTCAAAACCTGAAGTAGGTTTTAGATGATGTTAGTCCATGATGTTTAGACATATTAAATGATTTTATATTCTGCGGAATTTATTTTCGTAAAGCCTGACAACATTCATTTAGACCAGTACCAAAAATTTCAAGGCCCTGGCTTGAGTTAACAAGTCTCGACATTCTGGACAGTGGAGAATGGTACCCATAATTAGTATGTCTACGGCAAGGAATGCTCAACTGGATGAGTTGCAACAAAGAAGGTGAGCGTAATAACGACATTAAATAAAGCTTACAAAATAAGTTTGATATGTCAAATATTCTTTTGAAGAAGCCAAGAAGTACGGCGTCTTCGTCTGTTATGTCTTCCATCAATCATACCCTGTTTTATCACTTGGATAATCTTGTACGAGTATGTATTGTTTCTCACAATATAGACATTGGAGTTTCCTTCTTTCATACCTAGTACGATTTCTCAATTTTTAGTCATTCGATGAAGAGCTTCTAAACTGGTTAATCTGTCTAGAAAATATAATTTTTTTTAATACCAGCAATCGAATTGATCTATGTTCTTTAATATTGTACATGTTATTAATTTTGTTTTGGTTCATTTATGCTTTTGATATTGACTTCTCATTTAATCATGAATGTATTGTGTATTTTCTAAGTAAATTACAATGTAGTAAATTCAGTATCAAATGAACGGTGCCAAATAATGGACATGCTCAGATATTCAAGTTTTTAGAGAGGCCTTTTAAAAAGTAAAGCCGCTTAGGAAACGGTATAGGTACATCCATCTGCAGTGTAAATTGTAATATCACGCGCCGTCAGAAGTTTAAGCACAATGGCACGAAGCGCGGCTAAATGAAGTGTTCATTATTTAAAGGAGGAAACAGTTGTGATGGTTCAAAACAGCCGGTAGATTTGGAAGTTGGATGTTTGAATAAATTCACCGTGAGTTGAAGTAAATGGAATATTTATATAGTAGACATTTCCTTTAATGTTGGCTTCAAGGACCTACACGTTTCATAATTGTTTGTTCAATGTTTACTTGGAGGTAAATTTCTTTAACGTGGGAAAAGGTGATGATAATAATAATATCTTGTAGGTAGCGTCCGAATAACCGGTTCAAAGCGTTATAATATAGTGGGGGTTCAGTATTTACATTAATTAAACATTATTCTGTAGAGGACTCGTCGACCTTGGTTGTATTGTTCTAGGGCACTAAACATTGCATTTCTGTGATTTTGCATTCATGCATCGTTTGAATACGTATATGTCATTTATTTTTATCTATTCTTGTGATATTCGTGTGTTGTGTAGAATGTGTTCGTAGGTTATTTGATAATAAAGAGAATGATGCCGGATGAACGTTTATTGCGTATAGGAACCAATAAAGAACAGAGCGAGAACACACGCGCATAACCTTATCCGTCTCAGCAAGCATGCTATCTCGCTTGCACTCATCTATCATTCGCACACATCACAATACTGCAATGTTAATCACGTATGGCGAGAATTATAAGCGAGAATTCTCATATATCCAATAAAATATGTAAGTGGAACAGCGGTAAAACTGCACGTCGCGAATAAAAGCAGTTCATGGTAATTTTTCTCACGAGAAGAACAACAGAGGTAAAAAGTGTCTGATATTAAAGTGTGCTTTCCTAAATTCGATACTCCTTGACCCAGAATTCTGTTGATATGTCGTCGAAGTAGATCGGGCCAAAACTGTAAACCTTTGCAACCAAAACATTCATTATACGCATCCACCCCGCTCCGCTGGGCGTCTCGCGCCAGACTGTTTGGGGTTGGCGGGATCCCCCTTCACATAGGGTGCGGGTGGGTGTCTCCCTATAGGGGAGTGGGGAGGGGGGGAGGGAACACAAAGGAAACAGCCGCGAGCGAGACAGATCGATAGCCTTCGGAGGGAAGGCGTGCAACAGTCGTAGACGGACTCAAACCCCGCGCTCCAGACTCCGGACGCAATTGGCGCCTCCCAATCGTGCGGCACACACCCTATACCTGATGCACATTAGACAACCTATAATAACCTCCGAATAACGTCTGCAAATCTGCTATTGGAAGGTAAAAACTACCTTGTATTTTGGGGTCTTAGGTCAATATTACGAAAAGTGCCAACATGGTTATTTTCTAATAAGTGTGTCATTTCATTTAGTTATGTGTCCTCTTTTGTTTGATAGTAACTATGACAACGCTTATAAATAAATGGTCCACCAACCATTGAAATCCTTTCATTTCGGCTTACAAGGACAATAATTGAAGTTTGTTCATTATTACCCAAAAAAAATTGTTATACGAGTACATATCACATTTTGACCTAAGAACAAATGATGTATAGAATGATTAAAGAATTGCCATCTTTATACGGAAACAACCCTGATTCCGGTTCTTTTTAAAGACTTTTTGCTTGCTGCGGTTCCGATTCTTTCGTCTGACAGCTGTCATTCAGCGAATGACATTCTTTAAAAATATGGATATTTGCGTAGTTTTAATAAAAGAAAACTCATTATTACCGTATAGACTTTAAACATTATTAGTGGGTCATTTGTCGCATAATAATGCTGTTAAATTAACCGAGTTTGTAAATTACCCACGCCAAAAGTCCGAAATGTCAGATAAAAAAAGTAATTTAAATTCTAAAAATTATAATAAACTTCACTTGTTAAGAAGTATGTGTGTTACATCTATAATTTTTAATAATACTGGTATTTAAATCAAAACACTCATTTAAAAATGTATGATCATTAATTAATCATTAATCGGAACTGCAGTTAAGTAAAAGAGTTATCCTTAAAAAGAACCCGAACCAGTCTCCGGGGAATTAATATTTCGTACCTATTTATTTTAAGTAATTGTTATGTAATCTCTTAACCTGTGAATATTGTTTCTTAAAAAATAAACACACAATAAAGCGAATGAAGAAATGTATAGAAAGACTGCGACAAAGTTGAAAAAAGAGAGTGAAGCCAAAAAGTGCTTCTCTGAATTATTAGTGTGTTCTCGGAGGGGACCCAAACTCTCCTAGACGGCCTAGACTTCGGGGTCAACGGATGGAGTTGAACCAATTTGACATTGGTATTTCGTACGACTATAATAGGCCATTCACTTAATCGAGCTTTGTTCAACGACACCTCCCACGTGCAGCACGGCGGTTACAATCAATTCAAATTAATCATACAGGGTCGATTACACAAATCACCTTTTTTAGTGTCGCATTATGGAGTCGATGAATTTTATGTGATTGTGATTAAAAACTACTTTTATCAATCCAATTGCTAAGTTGAAATGTATCCCTCTCGGTGGTCTCCTTGTCAAAATAGTTTTTTGTGGGCCATATTATTATTTTATTTACAAACGTCTGAACAAAATGAAAACCTTCTAGTTTGTAAAATAAAACACGTATTTTTTAAATTTATTTATCTGAAAATGGTTACATATGTTCTAATATAAACATATATCTAGTACAAAAAATTGCAATTTAAGTTACAATCTCCAATTAAAAATTACATTTCACATATTTCATCACTACTTTCTTAAATTTAATCACATTTTGCTAATTCTTAGAAGATCTTCACCGCTCTATACAGTAGACATGGGTGAAATTGAATGAATTAATCAAATGAATAAATTCAATCTCATGACAACTAGGTCTAATTCTCTATTTGACACGGAATTAATTTTTTATTCCCCAGGCCTTGTATGCGTATTTCTAACGCGCGGCACAATAATTACGGCGCGGATACTAATGGGCGACGTCGCAAAGTCGCCGGAGATATTGTCATATTGTGCAGGACTCTGTCTAACGTATAGTATACGGCGCCTTAATACATAAAAATCCATAGGTCATCGTTTGACTGCAGCCCGCACATTCTCGATCACGCAAACCGCCGCAAGTCACCAAGTCAGTAATTCTGAGTTTATTCGTATTCGCTATCGCAGTCTGTATTCCATAACTCAAAGAATTAAGAAATGTATTTCGTATTCAGTTGTGACGTCTAGTCACTATGATTCTTGTCCATCGATAAGTCTGCCCGTACTAGGTCCGCAGGACGCAAGTTAGTCAAGTCACTCCAAGACACTAGTCCCAAGTTTCTAATTCATTTCTCAGTGACCGCGCTGAATCTTTCCGCCTTTAGTTCCAGCGCGGCCAAGGCGTCAGTTTCAGTAGTCCGGCGAGAATTTCCGGTAGAAAGAAGTAATCTGTAGGTAAAAGTCTTAGGATGCATCAATTTTCGTGTTATTTTTTTATATGCTATTTCCAATACTAGCACAATTTACAATGATTTTTTATATATTTTTTCTTTTAATTAAAAAAATTATTGTCATTAATATATATATATTTTTTAAATATTTTCCTTATTAATGAATTAAAGGAATGAATTAAATGAATAAATTTACAAGACATGTGGAATTACAAGACTGAATCGATTTACTACTGAGAATGAATCTGCCCATGTCTGTGATTCCGTGTTCTGTGATTTTGATTTCTTTCAAAAGGAAAGTCTTATTTCATGTTATGTTTGGGCTGATGTTTATTAATTTTACGCACAAATTCTGAACTTTGTGGGCCGTTTTAAAATGACTATTACATTTCAGTATACAATTTGTCATACACTTTACTTTTTTTTTAGATTCTTTAACCTTCGAATATTTGTTAAAATTAAATTTAGAATTTTTTTTTATATATTTCAAATAAGACAAAACAACGATGTTGCACAACCATGAGTTATCAATTCAACTCATTATGGGATTGTAACGTATTGCTACATAATATTAGGATTTACAAGTCTTATATGAATTATCTATTTTTTCATAAATTGCAGATGAGATGTCAGAGATACAATTGAGTAGGTACGGGAATAAGACTAAGAGAGGGTTCCCCAAGTCTTATTGTGATTTTTAAGTAGCTTAGTCTTTGCTCTGTTTTGAATGGTGAAAGTGGCCGTAAATCACATTTATCATTCATGTCAAACTATTTCATAATAATTGAATCGACGATTCGAATTTTTTTTTTGCCGTTACTATTTCTGGGCGTGATCGAGATTATAGATTTTAATCAAATGAGTAATGGGGGGGCGCTGAACTGAACTCATTTTTTATTACAGATTCTTATAAGCAATAAAATCTGGGAAAGGTCGCACATTTATTGAGCTTTCCAATTCGACGAACTTTATACGTTTAGTTAAACGCTAAAGCAGACGATGTCGCATTATCTCTATTCTTTAGTGGTAGTTATACTTTAATGTCCGCTTTTCATAAGCTCCCCGAAATCAAAGAGACATTTCAGAGACTTGGCACAATGGAGATGGTATACTTATTATTTCAACGACAGGTTAGAATTCATAATACGTGCTGAATAAATAGGTCACGCTTTTCAATACCGTTTTTTATATTCCAAAGCGTTCACCATTCAAACGATTTTCATTCATTTGCAATTTTTTTTTTCATTTTTTCAGCTTTGGATTGTAGTTTATCGAAGGTACAATGGCACCTGTATTAATAATATTATTTAGCACTTAACCTACATTATCTGACCGCCTCCATGGTCGAGGGGTAAGGCTCTCGACTACGAATCTGAAGGTCGCGGGTTCAAATCCCGGTGTGCGCAAGTAAATTTTATTTAATTAATTTGTGCTGTTTCACAATTAATTCGTTGAAAAATAATATATAGTATATTTGCGCACGTTCCAGGGTGGAAGATAGTCTCAGTATCGCCCTGGTGAAAGACCACCATTCAGAATTGAAACGTTGCTTGAAATCGCTTTTAGTCGTGTTTGGTGACCAGATCTGATTAGCCAGGTATTTCCCCACCTTCCTCTTCCCCTTCTCCTTCCCCTCCCCGATACCTTCAGCCTCACAACATTCCCAAATTGCCATAGTCTCACTGGCTCCAGACGGTTGGGAGCAGTTGGGACTCTTGTCCGGTATTCATATAAAAAAAAAACATTATAATTTTGTACCATCTTTCCTCCCCCAGAGTGTGTGTTATGTATTTTTTCCGATTTTCAAGAAGAAAAGGTTTTTGATTATTTTTTAAAAAAGATTGAAAATTTATGTTCTTTCAAAATAGTTGTAATTTGATTTAAACAAGTCTTTGTTGTAAGTATTAAACTTTCAGAACCGAAACTTTGCTAAGAGGCTTTAGCCATGTTTAGTGACCAATGAAAATATTTATTTGGAATAAGTTGTTATTTTACGTATTTTATTTGAACATATTATATAGTTTTAGTAATTGACAAACTGCTCAGCTCTACATTCCGGAGCCCGGTGCAGCTGGTTTTTAGCAGTACCTATAGAAATAGGTAGATACTTCGCTACCTTCCGCCCAGCTCCTTCAGTCACATAATATACCCCAATTGGAGATGCCATAGTCTCACTGGCTCCGAGAACGTGACTCTTATGCGGTATTCACATTTAAAAACATGTTCCGTGAAAATATTTCTCAAAATTTTATAACAATTTGTCCCCATCCCCCGATGTCAAAATTATAATGACACCCCGCTGCAAAAAGCGATATGACATCCACCTTCAATAGGCTGAATAGATCTGGCTTTACGCGCCACCATACACTATACGAGTACAGCAGTACAGCAGTACAGTATACGGTACACCCAACAGCCAACACAATGCGAGGCGTTACTCACAGTGTTCACAGCGCGATCCGCGATCTGCCATCCACCCGACCGTTGTAATATATTTTAAACACCCCTCTCCCACTCTGAATCGTGGACAGGACCGTGTTTAGGAATTGTACCGCCCTAGGCAATTAAATATTGCATTTCACTATTTTACATAGACTTGCCCTAAGTACTATTTCGACGGCTGGAAGCAAAGGTCACGTGGCACCTATTTTGGCACCAGTTTAGTTCACGTTTGCTTCGCGTGATTTTGACTGCGGTAAGCAAATTATAAAACATTTATAAAAAGGGTCAAACTAAATACAAAATATTGTTATAGTATTTAGTTTGGTTATTGTAAACAACCCGAACCCTTTAACTTAAATTGGCGGCACGCCTAGCTTACCACCCCGCCCCCCCTTATTTTGGTTTCTTTCCCTTCCGTGTTAGGGCATTTCTATGTATTGTTTGCTCTGTGCATTTAACTGTTGCACAAATTAAATACAACCCCTTTTATAAAACAGAACTATAATTTTTAATGGGTACTTCTATCCTTAATAATAATAATTTTAAACATACGTATTTTAATAATTTCGTTCTATTATATTAAAATTAATTTTATTATTGTTTACTTACTGGCGAGATAAACCGATTTAAAAAAAAATAGTGTGACACCCCACACAAGAGCGCCCTTGTCTTATATCGTCACACGGTTGGGCAACATTGTGAGGCGGGTCAAGGAGGGGGCTGTAGGAAGGGATTTGTTAATGTTTGTAAATGTAAGAGGAAAGACAGATGCCGGTAGCTCGTTCCATATACGACCTGACTTTTCGAGTTTGCGAAACGACCCGTTCTCATGAAGTGAACGGGTGTTCTGCTCGTGTCCCTCGAGTTTCACGCACGTGCACCGGAATCAATGCTACATCATACCTACATTGCGTCTGTGCGTTGGAGATGGCTATCGGTCTGATAGCAGCCGATTTTCAATCAGACGAATAGCCCTCCTTTGCACAGAATCAATTTATCCCAAATACACAAGTATTTGGGAGCTTCCAGCCCAGAGGTGGCTTCCAAATTTAACTGTTGGACGTAGTTGAAAAGTATATAAATGTGTTGTGAGCGTGTCCGTGTGCCCGAAATAATCAAAAAATGTTTCCATAGCGTTAAATAATGAAAAATGTAAAAATTGTCTTAGAATATGATGTAGAATTATCCCCTTTCGGAACGTACCACTAATTTCTGAACACCGTTTGATTAAAGTAAAAAATATGTACTTTTCCAACGGGCCATCTTGGTGATACCATTTAAAACATTTTAAACGATCGCAGCGCCCTTATTTTTTTTTGCTAACAAATGTCAGATTGTAATTTTGCGGTAGAAGTAACGATAAATTGCACAAAATTTTTACGTGAATTTGGCGGCTAGGGCCGTCAAAACTTTGGCGAAATTTTGCCCTCCTAAAATTAGCCGCCCTAGGCGGCTGTCGAGGTTGTCTAGGTGTATATACGGCCCTGATAGTGGGGGCTGTTAACCCCTGTAGCCTGTAGCCTGTAGTAGGGCCGGGCGGAGGACGGCCGTGTAGTTCATTCACTCGCTGCCGCGGCTCGTGTACTTTGTAAACCGATTTCGCATTTTGGGTTAGCCCGTTCTGAGCGAGTGCCTGCGGCGTCCCCCCCCTCCGAGAATAGACACATTATTGTAATGATTGGATATTATCCTTGTCTCGGTATCTATTATTCAATTTAAGGGCAGATAATATTTATCTTGTGTTATTGGGCGAAACTTTTCATATTTGCGAGATTGTCTAGATTTCTAGGTAAAATATTTTACGTTGGCATATAGATTCTTAAAAGTTGAAAAAATAATATATATATATATATGTATTTGAGTTTCTTTTTTAAAAAAAAAAATAATCTGAAGGTAAAGATAACGAAAATGAATTTTACGAACGCTTGCTAAGTCATTGCTGCATGATCGATAAAACATGAATCTCGGATTTTAATTATCGCTTATTTTCTACGTATTTTCTTTATTACCTCAGTATGGAGACCTGAAAATTTCGCCTTTGCGACTTTGTGAGTTTTTCACGCGAATAACGCGAAATTCTGGTATTTTAAAATAAGAAACTATTTCGAAATATATCGTTGTCTATGGTTTTGTCAAGCTTGAATATCCATAAAATGGAATGCAATTAACTTCGTGTCGAGAACGCCGCGTACTGTCACTCTTTTTTTTTTTCCTATTAAAAAATATATACATTCGTATATTTAAAAAAAGACTAAATATTATTTATTAAAAAAAATATATACAACTTTCTCCAAAAAATAACACCGATTTTCCCAAAAATAATACGAATTTTTAATGAAATATTATCAAGAGTAAGAATAACAGAGTATGTATAAATGTGAAGGAAAGCGTACCGAGACAGAGTTGTGTGGCGGTCTATCATCTCTTTCCACCCCTGCGAGGAAATATGTATATACATACCGTCATATATATATTTTTTTATTTATTTTTTAACTGGGGAGTCAACTCTCACTGTAGTAGGTACTCCCTGAAGGTTAAGTTACACCGTCCCAGAAATCCATTCATAAATTACTTTTCCATTGTCTCCGACTGGAACTTTATTCAGCGTCTGCCTCCACCGGCCTGGAGAGAGATAGGCCATTGCGATACTGAGGTCAGCGACTGAAAAACATTTTTAAATTTTTTTATTGTATAATATTAATTACATACAATGGGAACTTGTACCCGCTAAGCCACTGCAAGTAGCTTGTCAGCAGTTTAGTACAACAATAAATAACAATCATCATACAAATGTAGCGCAAAATTAGAACAAAATAGGTGCATGCATGTTGTGATCAATATACACAAGTTGATTTTTTTTTTAAATATGTAAACAGCATGACAGTTTTGTTATAGAGATACTAGAGTCCAATTTCATAATATCGTTTTAAATAATATTATAAAAATATCAGTACTATAAAAATGTTAATATTATAAAAATATCAATATTATAAAAATATCAAAATATCAGCAAGTATTAAACATATTGAGAAATAAAATTTAAAAAAAAAAACAGCAGTACAGTTTTGTTACAGTTATGGATAGACTTAATATAATAGTAATACCTAAATAATTTTAAAGATACTCGCAGCTATCAAGTAGATATACAATCAAGGAGATCATCATATTTGTTCAATAGGCAATTTAAGAAAGAGCAAAATAACGTAAATACAGCAGATATCAAGGAGCTATTCAACCAAGGAGACCGTCATTTTTGTTACCATCAATACACAAGGTCACTTTCCAAAAGCCAACACTTTAAATTAGTGAGAATTTCGTTATAGAGCAATTGTTTTTTTAAATTCGTATGGCAACTTGTTAAATATAAATGGGACAATGTATTTAAGGGTCCGTTGACCATATTTATTTTGAAATATTGGCACTATCATTCCTATATTTTGTTTGAATCGTGTATTGTGCACATGATCCACTACTGCCTTATACGGACTGTCAGATGTATGCTGCAGTAGAATTTTTTGCCACAAAAGAGCACGATCAGGCAATACATTAATTGATATGTACATGATATCAATGTCTCACCTTTACTTAAAAACTGTTTTACTTACCAGCAACTTTACCATGGCGTTTTGAATCAGCTGTAAATGTTTTATGTTGGTCTTACACGAGTGTCCCCAAGAAGTTATCCCATACCTTACGGTCGATTCTGCTAGAGACAAATAAATTAGTTTCATAGTTTTTACTTTATAGAGTCTTCTCAGAAGGCGCTTACAGAGGTTGGAAATTTGTACGTTCCATTTCATGTTACAATCCACCGTAACACCTAGATACACATACGAGTACTGGTTGACTAATTCGATACTTGGGATTACTTAAGATTATTACGCGCCGTCTCAGCGTAGGTATAGATAGGCTGTCCTTAAAGTGCCCATGCTGTGATAGTAAGTCAAGTTTTTCACTATTGCCTTATGTGTGGTAAGTCTATAATAATAATAATAATAATGTTTTATTTCAGCAGAACAAAGCGGTGAGTGCAATACTCTGTCTATAAATTCCCACTGAAACTTTACACTTTCTATCCGACTATTTTTTAGTTTTTTACGTAATCTAAAATCGTTTTACTTGTGTGATACGTATTTGGTGTAAGTTTAGGTAATGGGTTAATTTAAAAATATATATATATATATTTTAGAAACAAACAACAGTAAATATATGAAATGAGTGGTGTACAAATAGCAAGGTTTTAGAAAATTATTACCAGGATCGGTACCAATGACATGTCGCTATGTAATATCTAGTGAGCGAATATACCATTATGGTATACATTTTAACGGACGGGTTTAATTAAGTTAATAAACCGATTAATTCGACACTTAAGGTCTTAGATAGCATGATAATGCTTTTTATCAAATTTTTACCGCACATAAATCCCAATTACATATTGATTTTTAGAAATTGCATAAGCAATCAGACTGATTAAAACATGTTTACTAGTATATAATATTATTAATTGTTTTTATACGATAGTTTAGATAAAATGTTATTTATAAGTATACAATTATTTGTAAAACTATATTATGTATATATTTTACTAAAATATGCAAGTGTTACCATTTACGACTCATGACCCGAAGAAAAATCGCGTAATCTTCACGCGGATGACACGATATTCGCAATTTTCGGGTATATACGTGATATTCTGGTATTAAATAAGAAAGTATTCTGAACATTTCTTTGTCTGTGGTTTTGACAAGCTTGAGTAGCCATAAAATGGAACGCAGCTAACTTCACATTGAAAATGCCGCGTACTGTAATTTAATTTTTTTTTTAAAAGCAATAACGCGTCATTTTCAGGTTTACTCATGACAAATTATTTACGGGAATTTATGTTTGAATTAGACTCATTTTACCCCTGTTTTGCAAACCTTTAGATATAATGCATATTTTTGTGTTAAATAAAACACTTTGTTATAAACCACTAATTTATTGTATTTTTACGCCAACCGGTATCGCTTAGATTACGCTTCGTCAGGGCAAATATAATGACTTGATACGATTCTAACGATAAAGCTTGATAACGACAGCGGTGTTAATAAAATGACCTGTGAAAACAAGTAATGATTTGCCAACGACAATGATTTGTAAAAGAATAAAAATACCGGCCACCGTTTTGCATTCCATATATGAATGGAGTAGAAACAATTGTTTGGCTGTTTCATGAATGGGTTGGGAGTAGGTACCTAACCTAGTTAGTGCCTGTCCGGTACCTACCTCCGAGGCCGGAACCCCACCTCCTCCCTCCCTCCTTACACCTCACTACCCATCTGTCTTGTACCTTTTTTGTCTAGAACGACAATAATAGGACTTCACCATTTGTAACCATTTTAAACAGTTTTCGAAACGGTTTATTTTGGAAAATGAAACTGTTCTACGCCATTTGTATTCGTTTCTACCTAGTAAAAGTTGAATATGGCATTTCATATTTATTTGAAACTTACTACCACTCCGCCATTTCCCCGCAGATTTCCCTGCAGAAAACGTACTCTGTCGTGATAAACACGCTTTACTAATTAAAGCTTATAACCTCACTGGTCAAATATTACAATGAGGTTTATAAGCTTCAATAAGTTATTCCAATAAAAAAATAATATTAATCCTAGACTTGTAGAAAAAGTCAATAAATGTCTCATGAATAAAAAAATCGGATATTAATCCGAGACACTGTCTAGTTTGCAATTGTGTTCCTTAGGAACTTTGTAATCATTATAAAGATAGCTGCCAATAATATGAGATAAAAAATGGCGAATAATATTGACAAATCTTGAATTTGAGATATGATATCTATAAGATGGCATAAATTGAACTGGTCTCATTAGCTAAGTTGGTTAAGTGGTTGTCCCGGATAGGCAGAGTTCGAGTCCTGGGTTCGAGTCCCGGATGCGACTGAAATTTTTTTATTTTCTGTGGTTTTCATGTTTCATTTAGGTTATGTTAATATTATTTTCTGCAATGGTTAAATATTAAAATGAGGTTTTTTAAAGTCTCAATAAAAATAATTGATAATTAAAAATTGAATACAGGTATTTAGTTCGACCATTTTATAAATACTTTATAATTTGCTTACCGCAGTCAAAACCACGCGAAACAAACGTGGACGGCAGTGAACTAGGCCGGTGCCAAAATGGGTGTCACGTGACATTTGTCTCCAGCTGTCGAAATGGTGCGTTAAGTCAAGTTTATTCATTCTGAAGCCAGTGATTGGCTGGTATAATTTAATATTATTTATAATCGTTCCGATATATAAATGCGCACTCGTTTGATTTTGCAAACATAACTCCTTAAGCTAGCCGTTTTACCTTTTTCTGTGGCCACCTCCCCGCCCCTGCTCCCGCCCTTGCCGTGGCCAAGTTCGATGTCTCTTGGAGTTGAACCCAGTTTCGCGCCCTTACTCTCTACTTACATTCTGTTATTTCTTTTTCATTCGTGCCAGCTAAATAACCAACCCCCAACCTCCCTTTCTCACCCTTCGTATTTTCCCGCCAAAATCGATTGTGAAATTTATGACTAAGAGGTATGCTTTGCAAAATTAATTGGGGTAACCTATTTCCATTTTATTCTTATGTGTAGCGCATAAAATTACAAATTTCGTGTACTAATAATAATAATAATAATCTGAATATTATTATCGTATTTGTTTTGACGATATGGTAATAAAGATATTACGATTACAATTCTAAAAACTATTGTATACTATGACATTATTAACGTTGAAATTTGCTTAACAAGTATTAATTTATAATTAAATATGTTACCTATCTCACAGTGGTGTGCGCAGAGTTTGTAATTAGGGTTGCCAACCTTAGGAAAAACAGCGAATTAATTGATATTGCAAGAAATTACCCCAGATAACCCCTTTCGTGCAAGTTTTCGCCAAGAATGGCCAAGCTGCTGGCTGTAGCCCGTCGGTTGGGATTGCCTAAGCCACATCAATTATCCAAATAACCGTTTTATTTATGCATATTACAAGCCAATTACTTTTTTTAATTAATTTGTTAATTATTTTGTTTTTTTCCGCTAAATAAATACAGACAAGATTTTGAAAGAAAGACAACATTATTTCGTTAGTAAAGCTGTTCATTTATGTACCAACAGATGGCACTGATTGCTACATTTCCTGGAATTGCCGAAAAGCGCTGCTTTTTAGACACTAACACAAACGAGTCGACAATTGTTGTGTGCGAAATGCGCGTCAAGGGACTATATATTCTATATATTCAACATTTGAATATGACGTGTGTGTCATTTTAGATAATTAGTTCCTGCCTTTGACACGTTATAATGGTGCGGTCGGTGTGGTGCGTTTCGTGGTTGGTACTTGTTGGTACTACAGATTGATTTCTTGCAATCATTTTAATATTATTTATATTTTTATGCGACTGAGGTAGGGTAGGCGAACTTATTATGTGCCTATGTGGAATGTACGCCTCTGCTACATTATCGTTTTAGCAATAGGTGGCATTTAATAGCTAACGATCGCATAACCAAGCTGTACAATAATTATGTATTATTACAGTAATTATAATATGACTGTATTCGAAATACATATAAGGCCACTTCATCTAAGTACCCAAGTAGAGTTATGACTGAAATCTCCAACCAACTATTTATACCTTTTATTGCTCAGTTATCTCACTACATTTTCCCCACAGTTTAAACTCCCTCAGAGCCTCCTGTATGGAGTTAAAAACTAGAATGATTATAATAAATAAAAATAAAACTTATTTGCTTTTCTTCTTTTTCAGATAGTTTCACGTCTTTACGCAAAGGATGGACGTGAATTTCTCCAATGTATTAGAGGGGACACGACAATACTTCCAAGGACTTCCCAAGGACTCTCCCAAGGACGAGTCGTCCTCTCAGCCGCAGCAGCATGAGGGCAGCGCCCCCTCCCCCTTGCGGCCCTACTGGGCCCCCGGCCCCCCCCCGCCCGCCGGGGAGGGCGCCCTAGCTCAGTCCGGTTGCCCCGCCATGGCGGAGTCACGCCCGCCCTCCGAGGCTGCCGTGGGCGGCGAGCGGCCCCCCTCCGAGCCGCTGCTGGAGCCCGAGCCGCACATCATTCACAAAGCCACCGTTATGCAGCAAGCCCAGCAGGCGCGCCAGGCCTTCCTCAACTCCTCCCCGGGCCTCGAGCGGCCCTCGTCTGCCAACCTCATCTCCCCGCCCTCGCACATCATCCGCAAGCCGCAGCGGCCCCCTGAGTCGCTTGCGCCAGCGCCCGCGCCTCCTCAGGCTACGCATGTGGAGGAACCCCGGATCCCACCCCATTTCGCCGTGAGTGAGGGGGGTGAGGCTCCGCCTCTCGCGCCCTCTCCCGCCCGGGACAGGTTCATCCCGCACATTCCCGCCCAGCCGCAGCCCAGTCAGCACAGTGGCCCGCACTACTCCAGCCGACTGCAGGGCTCCTCGCAGAGGACCCTGACTGTCCTGGAGCCGCGCAGGGCCAGTCTGGTGCAGCCGTACACAACTCGAGTGTATCCGGAGCTGGCTCCGTTGCATGTACCGGATGATCAGAATGCGAACCGCAAAGTTCCGTGCAGTGTACCGTCCCAGCAGTTAGAGACTTATAACCACCGGCGCTACGAAACGCTGGAATCCTATCCTCCTCCGGAGGCGAGGCACAACCTTCCCACCTCTAATCATTATTTGAAAAACCCGCACAAGTCCCAGTTACCTGTGCAGCCCATGCCACAGCAATCCAGCCGAGTTGCTCAACCGCAGTACCCGAGGTCCTCCGGCTACTACCCCCCACAGAATAATGTGGACCATCGGCAAATGACTGATCGTGATAAGGCTACTCACCATTTGCCTGTTAGAAGTTACACCCAGCTGGTGCAACCTCAGAAAGCGAGAGCTTTACCTGTGTCCAAGGCCATGAACATTCATCAAGCGGAAGTGACCCAACAAGTTCGACAGCAGGCGTATAACCAAAAGGTTGCAACTCTCCAAACTCACACTCCATCTTCCTACAGTCGCTCTCACGAATATTATACTTCTCAAATGAATAATCATAAACCCACAATGGCTCAAGAGAGCTCGTCTCGTGCTGCGAAAGTGATCTCCTCGCAAGAATATAACTATACGAGCCGTGTATCTCACCATAAGGCTGTGAACAATCATCTAGCTTCTGCATCTACTGTTAATTATCAAGAAAGAGTGACTCCAGCGAGCATGGACCACCAGAGGCATCCGTCCTTAGCTCCGCAACATAGTGTGAACTCAAGTAGAACTCAGCATAGTGTACACTCCAGTGTCGCCAATACTTCGGTTTCAGGAGATAGCCCCAATCATTACAGTAGAGTTCCATCAGTGCATCCTCATCATCATAGTTCTAGATTACCTGAAGATTATCCACCTCTCAAATCTCATTTACCTAATAGTCAGTCATATACTCCTGATGGGCAACAGTACCACGTCCCCAACTCATCCAACCACTCGTCAGCACCCAGCAGTGCCAGTTCGGCAGCGGCAGCGGGATATCTCATACAATCTTACCAATCCAATTCTGCGGTTAAACCCACTTATGATATGTCACCAAAACACAACCCTGCCAGTAGTAGGAATGCGGCCAAACCAGCTTTACTTGTACACCAGCCTCGGATGACCGTGTCGGTGACTTCCTTGGTGAATCAGATGAATGTCATGCGACAACACCCTCGACCAGAGTCCACTACCTCAACAATGCACAAAAGCAAGAAAGAATCTCCCTTGGATCTATCTGTCAAGACTGTCAGGATACCAGCTGACTCAACGGCTAAAGATGAAATGGAGAATGTCACCTATGACAAAAGAGTTGAGCTCTTGCATCACAACAATGCTAGTAATGTAAATAATGTTAGAGACCTGCCTCCTCCCAATAGCATGGTCAACCATAGACAAAGGTATCCGGCTAAACCTAATAATGTCAACTCTCATAAGGTTGATTTCCTTCCAAACTTCAATGCAGCACCCAATACCAACACGGAGAAGGCTCCTGCTCAGTACAGAGAACCGAACCAGTCATATTTAACAAGTAGATTACCACCTGCGCATTATGACCCAGCTTATTCCAAGCCGCATCACAGTGCCGTATATCCCTTACCAAAAGGTCAAACTAAAATTGAACCTCAAGGCTATGGGAATCGATACGAGCAAGTGCCTCCTAAGCCAAACTATGGATCGCAAGGCTATAGCCGTCGAATTGATCCTAGTTTGCCAAAAATTGATTTGACAATTAATTTAGATGACCATGAAAAAGATCACAGTCGCCATCCTCAAACCGTACCAAGTAAAGAAGACAACCGTAAGAGAGATGACAGTCATATTCAAAATCACGTCATCCCGCCTAAGATAGCGAGGTACGAGTCGTGGAACCACGATAGACATGCACGAACCAATATGGCTCATCACAAAGAGAGCGTGTCTGCTCCCAACCATTATAATATTCCGAATGGAACGAATTTACCAAATCCAATTCAAAGAACTCACTATGAAAATCATACATATAAAAAGTCTGAAAATATTGAACCGCACTCTTCCAAGTATCATAATATGTCACATTCCCAGCCAATGCACCCTCACCAAGATTACTACCAACATAGTCACAAGGCCACTAGCGTCAACCATCACAACTACGATTACAATTTATCTGAAAAAACTATTGCAGCCAGGCAAGATACTATTCCATTGAATCCTGCCAGCTTTCACAATCAAAACACCACCCCCGCTGACAAGCGTGTTCTGAGCATTTTAAGAAATAGTTTAGAAGCCAAAAACAGTGAAAGCCAAAAATTGAACGATGATGACTGTATTGTCATACCATCTGATGATAGTCCTCCACAATCTGTCGACAATACTGAGTATCAATTAAAGAAATCAAAACATTACAATGAACACAATAATCGCTCGGCTGCAGCACTTCATTTGCAAGAAATCAATTCCAACAATGTACCATACAAAGTTCATGTACCCAGAGCTGTAGATTCAATCAGATACGATTCAGACTCTTCACAAAAGTCTTTACGAATCAGAGATGATTTACAGAATAACTCTGCAGTTCCCATAAAGACTGAGCCTGCCTTGAATATCTCTCCGAATGACCCGTCTATACCCGCCGAGTTGGATATTGCCGCTAGGATTAGGACTAAAGCAGAACTCAAGGGATTCATTCAACCTGTCCCTAATTCTGGTCATACACCAACTATTACAGAAGTAAAGAGTGCCGAGCGTCCTCCCAATACGGAAGGTGATTCTGTTCCCCACAGGCGGAGACTCTTTAGCAAAACAGAGAAGGACAATAGCGGTTCTGTTATAAATGATAATGGTGAATCCAAAAAAGATTGTACAGTTCGAAATTCCTCCGATTCATGTGTATTCGATTTTCAAGATAGTGGATCTGAATGCGAAGTGGCTCCTATGGAAAAACCGGCACCGAAAATAAGTTTAAAAGAAACTGTCACTGAATCTTTAACAAAAATTAGAGAAGAACCTTTAGTGCAAGTGAAATCTGAAAAAGTTTCCGATGAAGACTCTTTTTGGACAGAAGCGTGTGATAGCTTTTTAGAAGAATTAAAAACTGGGAAGGTAAAAAAGGTCAAAAGAAGGAAGCACACCCTCTCTGTGATGGATGAACCTGCTTTGGCCAGTAAGGAAAGTTTAGAAAGTTCAATAAAGATAGAAAAACCTGTGATAGTTAATGTAATTGATAATATTAAAACAGAACAATTGACAAGTCCTTTACTTGTGAAAATAAAGGAGGAAGTTAAAGAATGTCCAGAAGTGAAACCAGTGTCCGACTCATCGGACGAAGATCTTCCACTGATCAACAAAAAAGTCAAGAAGGAACAAATGGCCAATAATTTGGTTGAGAAAACTAAGAATATAGATTGGAAATCTCCTGTTATCAAATTAGAAGCAAATAGTGACATCCCAAAAAGATTTTTCAACCAAAACGCTATTAGTAAAAATAAAGAAAATAAAACTGAAGACCGAGCACCATCGAGTGATGACGAACAACTCATAGTTAAGAAACGGAAACAAGAGAGGGCAAAAGAAATGCTCCCAAGTGATTCATCAAGTGATAGTGATTCAGAGGAGTTGATAAAACTGAACAGATTAAGAAAAAGGAAAAGCTTGTCACTCAGTAAGTCGGCAGATGGAATGAAGTCTATGAAAACCCCCACAAAAGAAGAGATTAAGATGAAAGAGGATAGCTTGCAACTGAAAAAGCCCGGATTTGGCGATGGCTCAGATTTTCGCCCCGGATGGGAAGAGGAAGTTTACAAATACAAAAGGTCTCTAAGAATGCCCGCCACCCTCATTCAAGTCACCCGGCCGCCCCACTGGCCCAGAGTCTCCACTTCTCTGCCGGATCTCGATCCTTGTCCCAATTCCCCGGCTCCATCAACATCCACTGAAGAATTGTACACTCAGAAGAAATACGCTCTTAATATTTTCGAAGGTCGGGACAAATGCAAACAAGACCTGGATAGTGACTCTGAGTCTATGTCTAGTTCTCTCTATGCAATAAAAAATTCTAATTATGATTCAGAAGCCTCATGTTCCACTGTTATTTCGACTGCTAGCAAGAGAAATGCAAAGAAGCAAGAAATTTCTTCTATCACAGATACTTTAATTCAGAAATATGGGAAGAAAGATATAAAAAAGAAGAAAATAAAAGAGGAAGGGAATGCAAAATTGATTCCTAAATCCACCAATCCTTTAGAACTAATGGCCACTCCCAGTCTTGGATTAGAAAAAGTGAACAGCAACAGTAAAAAAGGCAACAAGCATGTTCCCAAAGAAAAGGTCATGGAGGAACTCTTTTATTTGGGCTCTTTCAGAAAACAGACTGTGTCTACCTTCAGAGACGCTTTCATCAACAATACAGATGGCTTGTTAGGTGCTACTGAAGAATTCTCACCCATGGTTTTAAAATCTCGAACAAGAACCGAAACGAGGGTGCTTAAACACCGGGCCACCATGAAGGAGGTGTTCGGTGACGAGAGACCCGCCTCAGCACCCCCAGTGGCCTGCACTAAAGAAGAGATCATGGAGGAGGCCATGGAAACCATGGAGGAAGTCAAACCCGTTGTTGAGGAAAATAAAATCAAAGTGATCACTACAAAGAAAATAAAGAAGTCTATTGTATGCAGTACAATGCGAGAAGGTTTGAGAAGTTCTCGACTTAAAAGATGCGACGCAAAGGGAAGGCTTTTGAGAATGAAAAAGAGAGACAATTTCTTAAAATCGCTAGCTTCAAAGAAAAATAAAATATCGGTTTCAAGCGGTTCAAAAATAATAAAGAAGGAACCTATTTCTCCCCCTCAAATTGAAGTAAACATTGCAACAGGACTTCCCAAAGAAGCTGAAATTCCAGTTCTTCCAACCAAAAAGAAACGCTTCAAGAGGCTATTCAACAGACGGAAGTTGAGTTCTGGATTTGATTACATAAGGAAAAAGAAAAAACTGATTAAAAAAGGAGACCCTCCAAAAATACGCCGAAGAAATTTCATACCGAGACCGAGCCCCGAGTCAGTTCAAGATATTCAAAAAGAAATTAAAAACTGGATCATAAAGAAGAGTGTGGGAGAAACTGTTCTGCACAGAGCTGCACGACTCGGCTATATCGTAAGTATTACATAATTGTGATAAAAACTGCATTTAATAAGTTATCTTTTATCCAATAAGGAGGTTAATCTTTGCCAATTGCTCTTCAGCAATCCAATAATAACACCCATTAAATACTACTCCTTTATTATCTTATCTAGTTAGGAACCAATTATCCCACTAATTAATATGTAATGTTTAATTCAAGGATTGCGTGGCTTACTGTTTGGAGAAGATGGACATCCCCCCATCTTGCCGGGACAATGCGGGTTATACTCCGTTGCATGAAGCCTGTTCAAGGGGACACATGGATATTGCCAGGCTCCTGCTGCAGTATGGAGCCGATGTGTCTGAGGCAGCACAAGGGGGAATAAGGTAATTCTCCTCAAATATCATCATTCAGAAATAAGGCACCAATTAAACTATATTATTTTGTTTTTAAAATTCTAAATTTAAAGTATGCAATGGGATCAGTGTTGCCATTATAGTTTACTCTCTTTGATATTGTATGTTCATTTTGAGAAGGAAATTTCTTTCCAATAAGTCCAGTGAAAAATATAGTGGTTTTAAAAATATGTATTCATATAGATCAGCTAAGGCTGATTCTGAATATATATCTTTTATTATGTATATTATACGTAGAATTTATAAATCGTTATTTAAAAGTGAATAAAAATCATCTCATCAAAACACCTTGTTATGTTGGTATCATTGCATTTGGAACACCTGATGTCACATGCGCATTCTGTTTTTGGATTAGTATGAAAAAAATATTTTTCACTTTTGTTTTGTATTTTTTTAGTTTTGGCGAAATTTTAACTTAATTTGGGTGACTTTAAGCTCTATAATTGTTGTTCAATATAAAAGAAAAATATTAGTGAAATAGATTAGAGTATTCAAGACCAAACCTATTATGAGTACGGATATTATGATAATATTAATGCTCAGTACTATTATTATTCTTCGGGCTTTGAAAAAATGAAACTTTGAAAATTATTTTAACTATGAAAACTAATTTTTAAAAATAACTAAATATACGGTTATTAAGTTGGAATAACACTAATTGATAAAAAAAAATTCAGAAATTGGACTGGAGTTCCTTATGGTATCCATAAGTTTTGCTGCTCAACTTGCTACTTGTAAAGTTTTACATTGAAATTACATATTATGCAAAAAAAAAAAGCAAACTTTAGGCCTAGTTATTCGAATCCCTATCACATTTGACGTTATCTTCAAATTCTCGACCCATTAGCGTTCGGTTAAATTTCGATAATCATTATGCTTGACGGTATTATCAAACCACCCAACTTAAAATTTGACAAACCGCTGATTGGCTTAGTAATCGCTAATAACAGGGACCATTAAAAAAAAATTAAAATGGCATCCATTTTTTGACGATGTCAAATGCAACGGGGTTTTCTATCTATAAATCTAGACCATGGTAGAATCCAGACAAATTTGCACATTAAAAAGAAAATGAATAATGAATGTTTTGTGTATTTCAGACCACTCCACGAGGCCTGTGAGAACGGCTACCTGGAGATAATCCGCCTTCTGCTGTCGTACGGGGCGGATCCCCTGCTGGCCACGTACTCTGGCCAAACGCCCATCTCCCTCAGCACGGGCAAGGCGGCGCGGCTGCTGCAGCTGCACTTGAACGACGTGCAGGGAAATGTCCCGCAACCATGGCTGTTCCAAGGGCCGTGCAAATTGATGGGTAACAACTTTTTGTAATTTAATTTTGCAAATGAGCTGCTAGCCTTTTAATTATTGGCACCTCTATTACTACTGTTTTTCTTTTAAATTTAGTTTCAATACATTTCTTTATCTGCGTACATTATAAAAAATTACAAGGGTAATTCACTATGTATTTCTTAGTCCTTCTCACTAGGGGTTCTTGTGTTGAAGCGGGCTAAGTTTTATTAAAAAACTGATAGTTTTAAGCTCCTACAACATTATTTTCAAAATGCTGGATAACTCCTGTTGTGATGTTGTTAACACTATGGGAAACAAATACTTGGGTGATATTGACATGTTTAACGTTAATTTGGTGAATTTTGTGGACCATATCAAATACTTATTCCAACCATATTTATAAACCTTCTGTTATATTTTCACTGTCACTGAATTTTTTATTTCTGTTTCTTCTGTTTTTATTTCTTATATTTTTTATGTATTGCAATTTTTTATTTTTTATTTCTCATTCTATTTATGTAAAAGCCCTCTGAGCGTTAAAATAAATAAAAAAATTGTCATTCATCCCTAAAATGGGTATTAATTATTGTATTCATGTTTTGTTTTAGTATTAAAAATATATGAAAATTCTGATTAAAAGTGTTCTTTGGATTCAGTCATCTTTATGTATTTGTTTGGTGTCTCAATTAAGTATAAACTTATGATTATTCTTCTATTTCAGATCCTTTAGAGAGTGGATTTGACCCGCTGGCCTCTCCACCTACCTCGCCCCCCACCCCACCGCCCGTACCCCTGGAGATTATTGCCGCCCACGCCCCGCTGCCCCCCCTCTACCGCCTGCGCCCCCACTCTCCCGCAACTTCTGTAGACAGCCCCGACACCGGTCTCTGGTGTCTGCTCCAGGACCTGGCCTCATTACTCCAAGTCAAGTCCCGAGATGCACTCCTCAAACAGATTCACTGCGGAGCAGGTCCTCCCAGGGATTCTCTCAAGGAGCTGCGCATGCAAGAGTTCCTGGATCGCGCGCAGTGCCAACAGCTCATGGCCGCCGGTGAGAAGATCAATATCCGAGCGTCCAAAATAGCGCTAGTTCGCTACACTGAAAAAGTTAAACAACTCTTAAACATGGAAACCGTCACAGTTAGATGATAAAAAGAGAACATTCCAAGCGGTGACAGAATCTTGTGAACAAAGTGTAAATAAGTCGATGTATTGTATTGACATTTGAGTATGTTGTGTTGCAAATATTTCAAATATTTTCAATCCGATTCATCTCAGTTACCGACGATAGTTTTGTGTTAAAGTTTGTTTAGTTTTAAGAGTGCAATTATTATTATTGTTGTGTACGGAACTGACCGGAAGGTTGTAAACAAATAGGACAATTTATTAGGAAAGGGAATTTTAAGCAATGTGCAAATCAAATTGATCTATATTATACAGAAATATTATGAATATACTAAGATTATATTATGTTTAATTAATTTTATTTTTATTTAATGACCATTATGACAACATAAACATTACGTTAGTTGTTTTTATTTTTATCGTTATTTAGGTACTTAAATTTTATTTAGTCACATAGCTGACTAACATGCGTTATGTTTTTGTTCAAAATTAACAGTAGCTTAAGGTAATCTAACGGTTAAGGGAACTGCAGAAGTGTAGGCGAAACTCCTACTTTTTATATGAAATGTAAGTCGTTTATCCTTGTATTTATATTTTCCTAAATGAATTCCAAGTGTTTAACCCTAATTCGTTTTAAGGTGCTTCTATACAATTGTATTTAATATCAAATAAACATAAATAGCATATCACACTATTATACGAAACGAATGTACAGCTCATCTAATCATTAGTTCATTTCAAGTAAATATATCGAATATGCCACGAAATGAAATAGATGGAAGGACGGAGAGAACACAACTAAACTGTGATTTTATAAGTTTGTTAAGGGAGAATGCAATTATATATAGAGTGAAATTATATTAAGTCTTGTTCTATGATGTTTATATAAAGAAGATAAATGTAATTAATACCTACGTGATTTGTTTATTATAAAAACTACGAGACTAGAAAATTATTACGATTTTTTTAATAAAATATTTTTTCCAAATGAAGTATTGTTTCTATTTATTCATTTGCATGAAATTACCATAGACACATTTGACAACAAACAAATTAAATAAAAATAAAAGATTTTTCCATATCCCCAATTTTTCCTGTGGTTTACAATGTTTTGGGTTCCTAGTAAAAAGCTAAAACTACTGAAAAATAAACATCTTCAAGCATTCTCTAGGCAATAACTCTTTGGATGTCTTCAAACAAGCTTAACACATTCATTGCAGAAATATTTTACCTTTAAGAACTGAATTTTTTTTTTAAAAGTACCATTAATATAAAATAAATTAATAAAAGTAGTCATATCAGTCTTGACCTGTCCCATGTGACTAACTAACTAACTAACCATCACGTCGTTTCTCCGCAGGGGTAGGCAGAGAGGACGGACCGCCAAACAACTCGATCTTGGCATACGCTTCTTGCTTCATTCACATTCATAACGCCTCATACATTCTCTTCTGTTATTCCGACTTCTGACATGGCGCAACTCGAGTATTTGATTCACTTGATCGTGCCATGTCTTCCTCGGGCGTCCCCGGCTTCTTCCATTCACATTCGCATCATATATTCTCCTTACACTCCTCTCTTCGTTCATTCGCTCTACATGCCTAAACCATCTAAGCGTCCCTTTCTTAATCTTGCTCACTACGCTTACATCAGCCTTGCATTCTTTACGAACCTCAACATTTTTCACACGATCATACATGGTTTTACTACACATTTGTCTTAGAGATCTCATTTCTACAGCATTCAGACTACTTTCATCCTTCCTCTGCCAGTTCCATGCCTTACTGCCATACATCAGGGTTGGTATCAGCACTCCATTGTGGATTGCTAGCTTCGCTTCCTTGGACAACTTTTTTTTGCGCCAACCGCGTTCAGTCCTCCGTTAATGGAGTTTCCTGCATTCACCCTTCTTTCAATATCCCTATCAGTCTTTCCATCTCATCTCACATCGACCCGCTCCAAGTATTCATCATTCACAACTATATTGCACACTTTTTTCGTACTCTCTCTTTCAAACACCATGACTTTGGACTTATTTACATTCATCATTAGCTCATTCTTCATACATACTTCGTTCATCCTAGATACGAGGGAATGTAGATCTTCCATACTGTAAGCAATCAGCACCGCATCATCAGCATACAACAGGCAACATACTTGCAGACTACTCATTTTCGCGCCCAAGCCCACCTCTTTCAATTCTTGCATACAATTATCCATGTATAGATTGAATAACCACGGTGACATTACGCAGTCTTGCTTAATGCCTTTTGTGATTCCAAACCACCCTGTAAAATCACCGTTAGCCCTAACACATGCAACGTTTCCCTCGTACAGAGATGCGATTGCCTGTATAGGATTTGTATTCACACCATACTTAGACAACACCTTCCATAACTTTTTTCTGTCAACTCTGTTGAATGCTTTTTGTAGATCTACAAAAGCACAGAAGAGTTTCTGTTTTTTTGCCAGAAACTTCTCTGTGAGCATACGCAACAAGAAAATCTGATCCATGCACCCCCTTCCACTCCTAAATGCACCTTGCACATCCCATATTTTATCCTTTGTTTTCATTTGTACCCTTTCAATCAATATCCTACCGCTTACAGCTTTCCAACTGAACTTAGCAGGCTAATAGCCCTGTGATTTCCACATTGCATGCGTGACCCTTTACCTTTGTATAGAGGCATGATCACAGCCCTTCTCCAATCTAATGGGGTGTAACCCTCCTCTAAACATTGGTTAAAAAGTTTGCATAATCATGTGAGAATTATATGGCTATTTCCTTTAAAGTATTCAGCAGCAATATTGTCGAAACCAACAGCCTTACCATTCTTCGTACATTTAATTAATCTTTTAATTTCATCCATGCTAATTTTGGGAACATTCACCCCATCGTCATTCATACCTGACTTGCCACTGGAATCATTATCACTTGGGTTGCTTTCAAAGACCTCTTCAAAGTATTTCATCCATCTCTCTTTTATTTCTTTCCCATTCGTCAACATTTTTCCATCTTTCGATTTTATCACTTTCACACATCCACTTTCTGGACCATTCCGGGATCTTTTGACCTCCTTCCAAAACAGTTTAATATTTTAAAGTGGTTTGTCATTTTGATCCCCTCTTCCTCTTCCAGGTGTTTCTTTCGTTCTTTCACTCCATCACATACTCTTTTCTTGCATCCCTTGTAAACTTCTTTCGCTCTATCCCTCTCTTCGCTAGAAGCACTGCCAGTCGCTATCAGACATAACCACGCTTTCTTCTTCCTTGAGACCAGTGCTTTAATCTCATCATCCCACCATGCATCACCTTTCTTCCTACCTTGCGTACTATAAGACATAGATTACTTTATTTAATATGTGGATTACTTCAGCACGTGGTTTAATTCAGTAAGACATGAATGGCTTCATTAATATGTACATGGATTAATCTCTCGTTGAATGTTCTCACCAAATAATACACTATTTTACACCCGATGATAGTACCGTTAACAATGGTTTTTTTTTGACAAGCCTCCTTACACTGCTGACGCCTGAATGGCTCGAGAAGCTTTGAGATTAAAAGTTGACCACCACCTCGAGAAGGTTCACGCATGGGGTAGGGCCAACCTGGTCAGCTTCAACATCTCAAAAACCCAAGTGTGTCTGATCTCGGCAAAAAAGGTGGTCAATGACTGTTAATGACATTTGACGGGAACACCCTCCCCAATAAAGACTCCATTGAAATGTTTGGGGTAAGTATTTAAGACCAGCTCAAGTATTGGGGCTCTATAGAAGCCAGAGTAAATCTGGCTTCCAAGAAACTGGGTGTCTTTTTTTTTTTATTATTAAAAGAAAGACAAATATTCCCTGGTTACGAATAACTTGACAATATTTGAAAATCTCCTACTACCATCACAGTAAGCGGAAGATGTTGCTTGTAAAGGGTTAGCAGATTCTTCAATAGTAATCAACTGCTAATAATAATAATAATCGGATGATTTTTATATCGCCATTTTTGTGAAAAATCACCTCAAGGGCGCTGTACAAATCTTACTTCTTATTCTTACATTATTCCTATATTACATCTATTTTTTTTGGACAGGCTATCATTACACATTATTTATAGACCATATAAAGAGGTGCAGTTAAATTATCAAAATTAAATACGCTTGGTCTAAGTTTTCATACATGATAAATTGAAAAAAAAGAAGCTAACTGTATTTATTCCTTACGATATTTTGCAAGAAGCTAATACAATTGATAGAGTGATTGTTCCATTATATTCAACAATGTATTTAAGTTAAGAATTATTATCCATATTTTTAGGATAAATAACATAGAATACTCTTAAAAGGGGACACTTTGAGTAGACCGTTGATAGATACACTAGCAAAAAAAGAAAAAAAGAAATTTTGAAATAATCGCTTTGGCAAAACAAGGTACATAATTTTACATTCAGGAGTTATGTGAAGTTAGGCGCCGGGGGAGGACGGGGGCCGGGGGGACTGATCCATAGGGCCCTCAAATCTTCTTTGTCTTGTTGGTGACGCCCCTGGGCGGCGTGACGGGACGGTTGGCTAACCCTATATAAATCACAAGTATGTCCGACAGTTGAATTTGGAAGCCACCTCTGGGCTGGAGCTCTCAAATACTTAATAAACCTGCTTGAATCTGTGCAAAGGAGGGCGGATCGTCTGATTGACAATCTGTTTGTTAACAGACTGATTACCATCTCTTGCATTATAGTGCAGACGTAATGTTTGGTATATAAGTCTGTTCGAAGGAGCTATCAGCGTTGATCCCCTCCGCGCCGGTGCACATGCGTGAAACTCGACAGACACAAGTGGAACACCTTTTCTGGCTTCAAGAGAACGGGTCGTTTCGCCGACGCATTTTTTGTAATTCGGCTCGTATGTGGAATAAGCTACCGGTATCTATATTTCCTACTACATTCAATTCAGGCCTCATCAAGGCCCCAAATCCCTTCCTACAGCCTCCTTCTTGACCCGGCTCACAATATTGCCCAATCGGGTGGTGCAATAGTTTCACTGTATGTGCTCTGTAAAGACAGGGGCTCTCTTATGAAGGGTCACATTAAAAAAAATCCATGAAGGGCGAGAGGGACGTCGGAGCGGAATTATTTATTATTTCGAAATTTTGATAGTATTATTATGCAATACGATAAACACAATGTTTTTAAATAGAAAAATATTTTATAAATTTACATAGGCGCATTTATCAAAATATAATCAAAAATATTACTTTTTCTGACCTTTCTATTGTATGTTTTACAAAATATTTAAAATATGATTTTTTAAGTGGAGAAAAATATTTTTAATCATTTCTCGTTACGTTTTTGTAAATAAACTTAACCAAAGATTTATAATCCGCATCAAAAAAAAAAAAAAAACATTAAAGTTACGTAGTGTTTATGAAAAATTTTAACTACACGCTGTTCTTTTTTTAAAATTTATCTCATCAACATGTTAAAGAAAAACCTTCGCAGCATATTCAACTTTTTAAATGTTTTTGCAAAACATGCGTAGAACGGTAAGAAAAGTGTAATATTTCTGATTTTATTTTGATAAATGCTAAGCCCATGCAAATTTAAAAAAAAAGTAATTAATATTTCTCTCTTTAAAATACTATGTTTATCGTATGGCAAAATAATATTATCATTATTTTGAATTAATAAATAATAACTTTCCGACGTCCCTCTCCCCGTTAAATGAATTTTTTAAACTTAAATAATATTATGTAGATGGATCATTAATATGTGTACTATTTCATCAATATATTTAATTCATTACCATGTACTCGTATGTGGATTACTTAAATTAATAAATGGGTGAACCCTCATAATAATAAATTAATCCAGGCACCAACGAATTTCAGGCGAGGGTCACCGGCAGAGAGCACTCACTGAAAAGGCCAATTTGAAAAAAAATAAAAAAAAATGGTTAAAAATGTACAATGGTTTTATTATGTATAAAATGATTTTTTAATATTTTCATTAAAATATATTTGCTGTATAACAATGATGTATATAAGGCCATTAGTTAACTTGTTAAAATTTGAAAAAAATAACAATAATTATGCACCTATTTTGAGATTTATTGTTACGTAAAAAAATGTCTCATCAGGTATATGTATTGGTTATTGCTCTGGCACGTTACTGTGGATGGTCCTTATATTAAATTTGCTTTTGATTATTTGCAGTTCGTTTTGTAGTGACTGATATTTTCTTTTGTATTCGTCCGCCTCTGATCTCGCTTGCTTCAATTCTATTCGTAACCTTTCCACTTCATTCAGATTAACTACGTTCTTTGGAATCAGTTGGTATTCTTCTTTGAATTTCTTTAAACTATCCTCCTGCGGAAACAAGGAATGAAAGATATCAATTACCAAAGCGCAATATGGAAATTAAAAGGTAAGCTAAAACATGTTATGATAATTGAAGACAAGAGTGGATGAAGGTGTTATGTTACAAAATCAAAGTTATGAGTAAATTGCTGTCTCCTGCACGAGAGTTCTGGAACTGGTGAAATTATGGTATCATCATCTAGGGATATTTGTAAGGCTGAAGGAAGTAGGACTGAAGGTTCGGAAGTAGTTGGCTATTTAGATCTAATCACAAAGGAAAGCGATAGTCATTTCAAGCAATATGTAAATTGATTCCGAATGGTGGTTTTACCCCAGGCTGATACTCCGGGAAGCGGGGAAAGATTTTTGATGGTGCTAGAGGTAAAAGAAGAAAACGCCTTTATCCACTCTTCGATTGTTTAAATAAAAAAATAAAGTAACTTACCGAAATAATATTATTAGTGAGACCGTTGCTAATTATTTGATTATCCTTAACTGGCATCTGTGCTATGAATTTTCCTAAACTATTTTTATTGACTACAATTTTGACGGCATTGCCCAAGGTGGTGCCGCTTTTCAGCTGGATTAGCTTTGTTTTCTTCCCCTGGTTCATATTGGTCAGAGCGCTGAGGTTGATGTTCCCGGGGACTTTAGATATGGTGTTCCCTTTGAAAGACAATATGTTTCCCCCTTTCCCTTGCTTCACGACTGTGATGGTGTTGTGTCCCTGTTTTACGGGAGTTTTGTTCATGATGTTTACAGTTTTAGTTAGTTTCCCCGCATTCATATTTACAATTTGAGCTGTTTTAGGTAACTGAACTAGGTTGATTCCTCCATTTTCTTTCTTAATTTCTATAGGAACTTTTTGTAAAATGTTGGGTTTGCTTTGTCCCGTCATGGCTAGGAATTGGCTGCTGCTCATGGTGTAGATTTTGGTACTTTTGATTTTTCCCGTGGGTAATATGATGGGTTTCGTCTTTATCTCCACAGGTTTAGGGGGCTCTGTTTGGAATTTACTGTCTTTAAGGATAAGTTTACCAGCATCTGAAAAGAAACCAAGATCCATTAATAAATTAACAAAAAAAACCAGCAAATCAACGGGGACCATTGTTTGCCAAATGACTTCAACTATTAGGAGCACCACACCCATTTGTTTTGGAATACACTCTAATTCGACCTCACATTCACTATAGATGTATAGGTTGGTATCAAAACTCCCCTTAGCTCTGTGTATTGTATTGTAGAACTACTGCAGGGTAAGAGAGTACTGCGGACGGGTGATCCAAATTATTTCGAATCAATTTGAAGAACTATCGGTATGCACAAATACAATCAAATGTGCGCTCTTTTAAGTGATTTCCCTGTACTGCATTCCACTTTAACAATAGAATTGAGATATGCATTGCAGGATCGGGGCTAGAAGGATCTAGATCTGAACGAAGTTATAATAAATTAACAAAATTACCAGAGAGTACTATCCGCCTGCCACTCTGAAGTGCAGAAGTGACGGTGTTGGTATTGTCCGCTGGTATCATGGTTATGCCGTGTTCCTTTAGGAGTTGCATGGTGGCTTCATTTGTAAATTCCTCTCCCTGAAAATTTTCAACATAAAGCAAAATTTATAACATCGATGGTTCCAAGGAACAATGTCGCATGTGTAGATTTATAACATCGACGGTTCCAACGAACAATGTTGCATGTGTAAATTGGTAACTTTGCATAAGAGCTGTAGTAGTTACAATAATATGTTTTTACAATGAAATAAATAAGGATTTAGGCAAAATATCAAAAACATACAATACAAATGTAAACGTTAAACTATAAACATGTAGAAACTAAACTATAAACAGCTCTAATAGTAACAATTTGAATATCCGAGATTGCTCTTTGGGACCATCGACATGTATGTATTGTCGAGAAAAATGGGGTACAATTATTTTGCAGTAAGCTTGTATATATATTAAATATGATGTATATTAAAATACAAAATTAGGAACTGCAAAACAATAACTATTTTATTTCATTATGGGTCATCAGATTTTTTTTAAACTTTTGAAAAATTTGCAATTTGTTGAATATCACCCATTAACTTGGGATAATCAAAATGTAAAGATAAATACTAAAGAAAAATCCTTTCTAAAACTGAGACACAAATACATATTTTTAATACATAGAATATCTTCGCCAAACTGCTCAAATTGAATACATATAACTGCAAAAAATCTAAAAAGGTTTTCTTGTATATTTGAGTTCTAAACGATGTTCCGCATGTCTGCTACAAATGTCTAATTGACATCAGCTGACCAAAGTTGAGTATTTCAGTTTTAACATGCTATCTAATTATTTTTTTTCAAAATTACAAAAAATATAGATTGTTTTTAATAGACCAAAGGCATTTTTATTACGAAAAATATAATCAATTTCTTTTTTCTATAATACTTATAATTATTCCTAAGGAGATGTCTAAAGAAAAGCAAAATCTTTAAATCGTTCTCCTATATAATTTGTCATATTATAAGACTCTATGGAAGAAGTCGGGGATGCACCAGGAATATGTGGCACAATTAAGTGAATCAAATACTTTAGTCGGGTCATCTCAAGAGTCAGTATACAGTTGAGTGTATGAGAATGTCAATGAAGCGAAAAGTGTGGTTTTCCATCCTGTAAGAAAATGGCACGATGGCGATTCAAAATCTTTGTTTGGTTAAGATGTTTCCGAGATTCAATTCAGTACTTTCTAGTACATTTCATGACCTGAAAGCGATATTCCTGTAACCGTTGAAAATGAAATAAAACCAGTTTTTAGTTGAGTGGTTTAAAGCATTGGGTTCGCCATCCAGGCGTTGTGGGTTTAATCCTCTGCTAGATAAGTTCTCCATTATTGCACAAGCAACATTTTCCATTTTTATTGATGGGAGTAGGGAGGATTAAAATATTGTGAAGTTATTCGTAACCTGGGGATGATTGTCGGTGCTTCTAAGAAAAAATGAAAAATTATTTACCTGTGGTAAAAGTGATGCCAGATTATTTTGTGCTTCATTTTCTTGATCTATTTCGTTTTCTATTTCCTGAGAATTATCCGATTCCTCCACCGGCCGTTCTGCAAAACAATCTAATGAAATCAAGAGGGAAAAGAAAAACATAAGTTCATCGGCCACAAGGTACATGTACAGCATTAATCAAGGGCGGACGGTGAGCTTCTGAGCTGGGCAAGCAATTACGAAAACGGCAGGAGGAAAGGGGAAGGTTTCCAGAGTGGTAGATACTAGTATTGCCCTGGTGAAAGACCACCATTCAGAATCGAGATGTTGCTTGAAATGACGTTAGCAGTGCTTGGTGACCAGATCTGAATAGCCAGGTACTTCCCAAATGTCCTCTTCTCCACTCCCTCCAGTTTCACAACATACCTCAATTGGGGATGTAATAGTCCCACTGACTATGGATAGTTCATGGTTCCAGCACTCTTCAATAAAACTGTTGTATAAAATTTAAATAAAATGTTTACATGCATTAAAAAGCAGGCTATATAATATTCTAAATAAATACATACACCCTAAAAACATTAATTTTCATTATAAAAATTGATCAACTTGGATGAAGTGCTCGAAAAATTACAGGTTTAAAAATGTAAATACATATGTACACATGCATTTTCAGCACGAAAAAGCATGTTTTATCTGGCAGTAGGGAAGCAGTGCACACACGGACCGACCACCTCTGATAATACATACAATCTTAGAATGCGGAATGTTATTTTACTTACCATTTTCAATATTTAGGACGTCTATGTTATGTGTGATAAAGTTATTTTCCGGTGTCTGTTCCATATCTGAAAAGAAAGAAAATTATGTACAATCAATGAATGGTATTTGCATAATCAGTAAACACGGAGTATTTCATTATTTATGACATGTGACTGGCTGTCAAAGTGCAAGTTGTAATTATTACTACACTTGAATAACTGAAAGTTATTCATATCCATATTTCCTTTCATAATGAGTTAATACTGCACTTGAATAACTGAAAGTTATTCATATCTGTATTTCCTTTCATAATAAGTTAATACCGCACTTGATTAACTGAAAGTTATTCATATCCGTATTTCCTTTCATAATGAGTTAATACTGCACTTGAATAACTGAAAGTTATTCATATCCATATTTCCTTTCATAATGAGTTAATAATAATAATTGGATTACTTCTATAGCACCGTTTTCGTGGGAAAATCACCTCAAAGGTGCTTTGAGGGAGTTGAGGGAGACAGTATTTTTCAGAGCTTATTCAGATGTTATTAAAATTTTGGCCTTTTTAGTACATATCTCGTCTTTGGAGAACAATGGTGACACGTTCGCAGTTAGTCTAAAATGAGTTATGCTTGTAGATTTGTTTGTGTGGGTACATTCTTGTAGGGTACAAAAGTAAAATATATTATCCAAATAATGTAATTTTTTTTTAATGATAAAGTACAATTGGTCTTAACCTTTTGAAAGCAGGGATTTTCAGGAGAGAGTAATCTCATAATTACTGACATGTTTTTGTAAGTGGTACCGCCTTACCAGATAATGTGTTTATGTATTTATATTAACTCCGGGGAAAATTCTTATTCCAGAGAAACGATTTTTTTCCGTTTATGTCACAAAAAAAAACAGAAATATGAAAGTTCTTCAGTTATTTAACATTATATTCTGTTATATTTGTGGTGATACGTTGCAAACATTAAAACTGCTCTCCCGAACAATTTGGTCTATTCTTTATGTAAAGTGAGGTTACCTTGTGTCATATCCTGTATGCTCATGGTGGCTTCCCGAGTGGTGTTGGATTGCAGCACCTCCACCATGGAGTCCCAGCCCATTTCGGCGGCGATTGACAGAGGCGTCTTCAGGAACTTACTCTCAGCGCGAGGGTTGGCCCCCTCGTTCAGCAGCACCAGCACACACTCCTCGTGGCCGCGCTCCACCGCCCAGTGCAGCGGAGTCATTTGCAACTAAAAATCATCAACATAAATACATATTGACAGGAGCTAAGAGCAATCAAATGTTACTTTTTTCTACAAATTATGGTATATTGTGATATGGATATTTGAATAAATAGGGGCACACGCTTATGTAGTGTAGCATTTTACTCAATAACTCTTTTAATACATAATTTTATTATGTAGGTTTGTGTAATTTAATAACACAATGGGCCGGTACATCAGTTGTTCTTTATTCTCGCTAAGAGAGATATTTTGTATGAATCCTTGCTAAAATTTTATCATGCTACTTAATCCCTTGCTAGCCACGAACTTTTTCAGACGCTGGGGCGTTAGTAATAACACATGTATCTGTAAAATTTGACATATTAGTTAAATAGCTATTTACGTAAATACATAATTGCATACTTTCGTTTCGCCGAAAGAGTTTAAGAGATAATCTTTTTAGCAGAATTGATGCTAAAGGATGATATTCTAACTAAAACAGTTTGGTAAGTATAAAAGGGATTTTAAAAGGTCAAATGTGAGAACATATCATCGGTATAGTGGCAAAAAAAACGTTAAGTCCGAAATTAGACGTTTTGACCTAATAATGGAGTATTATGAAGCTCTTTACGCTCTATCAACTGGAAGAATACACAAAGTTGTGGTAAATAAAGAAATGTCTGTAATTTTAAAGATAAATTTACCGTCATATCAGTTAGCAAATGTTTTAATTGGACAAAAAGCTACAATTTTTTTATCAAAGAATCAAAGCGGATATTTTTGTACTGGGAAAAAACGTTGTATCGATTTTTCATTATTATAAAATTATAGAATTTGATAAAGAAGTTTAAAGTTGGTGGAAAATTTAAATGCTCGATTTCTCAAAACAGCAATTTTAGAGTTAACGTTTTTTGCCAGTACACCCACAATATATAGTTTGCTTTCAACGGTTAGTTGTTCTTAACTTCATGAATAATGTACGTAAAATAAATACTATTTACAATTAGGTACCTCGCCTATCGCATACTATGCTGATTGGTGCGGGGAAATTTATCAAAAAACGACTCGTAAATTAAACCCGTGTAAAAATAACAGCGGTCGCTGATGTTTTGATACATCGTGATGACAGTTTGGTTTTGCAAAGAAACACATTCCTCTATTAAAATCATGAACAAAACGTGTAATGTTGGTGATATCCATGCTTACAACCTATATACGGATTATGTGCTACGTTCGTCATAAAACCAATAACATATTGTCGGGCAAATGCCAAAGTCGTGAATCTACAAGTGTCATTTCGGGATACTGATGACTGAGGTTTTTGAACTGGTTGATACTAGTAATTAATATTAAATCGATTCTTGATAAAATCGATTTAATATTAATGCCCATGAAACTGGTTTAGTAACAATATAAATTGATTTTTATGCCAGTTCAGAGACCTCAAACCTCAATATCTCGAGGTAATGTTTTTGCAGATTTGCGATTTTGGGATTGGCCCGACGATATGCTGAAATACCGGCCCAACATATAATAATTATTCACCGTTTTCATAGAATACTTTAGCGCCGTTCAAATTTTTATTACATTGGTTTTAGTTGACACATTTTTAATGTCGTGAGGATCAAACTTCTTGTTCTTATTATAAAAAAAACTAAAAGTTTCAATACTCTACTTTCTATATCTTTGTCCTATTGAACAATTGAAAAATATGATATGGCAACAAACAATATGGCATCTTGTCTTTAGTTCATGACAGAAATGAGCTGAAAATGGTTAAGTTAACCTAGAAATTCCAGACAGTGAAAGATGTGCAAGTTTTATTATGTTACAGCACAAGTTGGAGAGTTTTTGCTGCATCATCCAATCAGATTTCTGTCATATGGTTAATATTGTTCCTACTCAGTCATACATTATTGTTCCTACTCAGCCATATATTGTTCCTACTCAGTCATACATTATTGTTCCTACTCAGCCATATATTATTGTTCCTACTCAGTCATACAATATTGTTCCTACTCAGCCATGCAATATTGTTCCTACTCAGCCATACAATATTGTTCCTACTCAGCCATACATTAATCCACACATTGTTCCTACTCAGCCATACAATATTGTTCCTACTCAGCCATACATTAATCCACACATTGTTCCTACTCAGCCACACATTATTGTTCCTACTCAGTCATACAATATTGTTCTTATTCAACCCATACATACATTAATAAAAATAACAAAAAACAAGTTTATTTTTGACATGACGCAACACAGATTTTGATTAACCACTTGGCTGGGTCCTGCACCAATGCAGGAATCTCGGACATGACATGAGACTGGTGCCTGCACGGGTTCGGGATTTCATAAGCGGGCTTCCAACTATTGGGTGGTAGGTGTATGTAGTTTAGGATTCTGAGGTAAGTTGGGAGTAACTTGATCCCCCTCACACTGCATGCATGATGCTTGTAAGGGATAATCTCTCAAAAATCATTAAAAATGAATTTTTATTATGGAGTGAGGTGGCTGAAGAGAAAATTAAACGATTTATACCATATCTCTACAATGCACTTCTACTCCATGCTCTAGCAGGAGTTTGGCAACTTCTGAGTGACCCTCGTAGGCTGCGAAATGCAGTGGCGTTCTGTCCACCTTCGTTCTTCCGTCCTTTCCGATACCAGCTCGCAGCAATACTTCACAAGTCTCCAGATGGTTGTTCATGGCAGCTAAATGCAGAGGAGATGTTCCTAGCTGAAATCAACAATCCAAAATACGCATAAATAACTGCATATACTCGTACATAAAAAAACATTTTTAAAGAAAGTTAAACATTCTCAGGTTACAAATAACTTGACATTGATGTTACTTTAGCAATGATGGAAGACTTAGCAGCTAGCAGAGGATTGAACTCGCGACGCTGAAGTGGGAATCTGACGCATTTGTCCACTTAGCTGAATGGACAAATTGTTTACAAAAAATTCTGCGTATAATAAATGGATTATTTTTATAGTGCCGTTTTCGTGAGAAAATCACCTCAAAGGCGCTTTACAACATAATTTATCTAACCTATACCTTATCACTTAGACTTATATATAATAATTTACATGTGTATCATGTTCTAAAATTTTATTGCAAAATTAATGGTGTCAAGCTTGTATTTGAGTTCATTTCCTTTAATTCTCAAAATAAAAGATAAGAAATTCAAAATAAGAAGAAATTTGGGACATGTCCGTATTTTTTGTATTAATCGTAGGTGTGCGCAAGCTAATCGCCGCACTGGCTGTAGTGCTTCAATAAAATAAGAATTGATCAATATACGAGGTGTGATAAAAAAATATGGTGAATAATTTTATTACCAACAAAGTAATAAGCTTACATCAAAATTGAATTAATCTCCTTCAAAGTACTCTCCTTGGCTAGCGATGCACTTATCCCAAAGTTGATTCTATGATTGGAAGCATTTCTGGAAAGCTATTTTTGTCAAGACCTTTAGCTGTTCCGTAATGACCCTCTCAATGACGGGAATGGTGTCAAAACATTTTCCCTTTAGCACGGTTATTATTTTTGAGACGAGTCAGAAGTCGCATGGTGCTAAATCCGGAGAGTAAGGCAGATGTGGACAGACAGGAACCTTTTTTTTTCGGCCAAAACCTGGTGGATCAGAAGCGAGGTGTGGCACACCAAGGTGATGCAGGAGGAAGCTACTGGCCCATTTATCTGGTCTCTTTCTCCGTACACTGTCTCGCAAATGTTGCAGTAAGCCCTTGTAATATTCAGAGTTTACAGTTGTTTCCCTTGGAACGAACTCTGATCACACTATGCCATGCCCTCACTATACCAAAAAAAGAATAACCATGACCTCGACATTCGACTTTGACTTGACTTCGGGAACTCTGATTTTTCTCGTTAGGGTCATATCCATATTTGAGGTGATTTTTCACAAAAAACGGTGCTATATAAATCATCCAAGTATTATTATTATTATTATTATCCAATTTTTATCTCCAGTTATAATTTTGGTCATGAAGTCCGGATCTGCTTTAAGACGATCCTTCAATTTCGTGCAAACTGACACGTTTTTCCTTCTGTTTGTCAAATTTCGCACTCACTCGTCTCATTTGCAAATTAACGGTTAAAATACTTTGCACGGACCCGTATGAGATGTTCAGTTCGTCTGTAAACTCTCGAATAGTGAATCACCTGTTTGAACGAACCATTTTTGTCACTTTTCGCATGTTTTGAGGTTGAAGGACATTCCGACCATTGCTCGTCTTCAACTGACACATTTCCGGTTTTAAATCGCTCATATCACTTGTGAACAGTCTTCAGAGTCACTACATATCGCCATACACTGATTTTAATGTTTCATGAGCTTCTTTGGCACTTTTTTGGAACTAAAAAAAAAACTTAATGTTAATGCGTTGTTTGAAATCCACGATGCGCGACAGACACAGTAAACACGACCTCACTCTTTCGGCTCTGGAAGCCGACTGACAAGTCACAACTTGTTCAAAGTTGACACTGACTATCTAAAACGATCAGGCTATTGGACTTATTACTTCAAATGGATCTACCGCCAGCAGTTGCTGCTATAAAAATTCATTCACCGTATTTTTTGATCACACCTCGTATATATTATATTAAACATATATAAAGAACAGATATGGATAGCCAAATATTAGATCTTATGGCTAAACGAAATGTAATACGCGCTCACAGATGGCGCTAATTTAAATATTTTAGAAAAAAAAACTTTTAGCATGTAGTGCTTTTAAATATTGAAATGCATTGTTTGTTGGTGGGTGTACACACGGAATATGAAATGGAATTAGTAGTTGTTGTAGATTTAAAGCTCAAGTCCTTGAAGAAATTTATAAAAATACAACATATTATACAGAATTCTTATAAGTTTCTTGTTAGCTTTATACATAAGATAACAATTTATTCCATTTCATATTCTGTATGCACACCCGCCAACAAAACAATTAATCTCAATATTTAAAAGCATTAAGTGCTAAAATTTGAATGCTGCTTATTCAAATATTTTTCTATATTTGAATTAGAGGCATCTGTGAGCGCATATCAGGTTTCGTTTAACCTTATTGTTTACGTAAATTGTGAATACATAATCTAGGACTCGAATTCGAGTCTCGCGTGCACAGAGGGTTAACAATACCATTGAGCGTGTGCGTGTAATCTGATATTGATGGATTGACAGAACTATTAATGAATGATAGAATCAAGGCATCTCCATTAAACATTCTCACAATATAATTTTATTTAAACATCATACCCAGTCAGTAGTGAATGGTGCCCCTTTGCTCATGAGGTCCAGCACCGACACGGTGTCTCCCTCCCGAGCACTCTGCAGCAATTTCTTGCCCAACTCCAAGACGGAGGTACATTGAGCTCTGCTCCTTGACACCAAAGAGCCGCCACAGTCAATCTACAAATAAATAAAAAAACACTTTTCTAAAGATATTTTTATTAACCTTCCCATCACCATGTTGGAAAACTTTATTCCTCTCCCAAGACGTTACACCATATTTGGTCTTTTCAAAGAAAACCATTCCGTGGCACGTATTGACAAAAAAATGTGTTTTAGTGAAACTTCATGGATTATATAATTTATGCTACATCCATGTATGAGTATAGTCACGGATGAATCACAAACGGGACATCTGTTTACAAGCATAACCACAGATCGATTACATTTTTTAATTTTTTTATGTGATACTTCTCACAAGAGTGCCTTTGTCTGTACGGAGCACAGACAGGGGAACTACATCGCCACCCGGTTGGGCAATATTGTAAGGCGAATCAAGAAGGGGGCTGCAGGAAGGGATTTGTTAATGTATGCCTTAAAGAGGCCCAGGTTAAATATAGGAGGAAAGACAGATGCAGAGAGCTAGTTCTACATATGAGATAATTTACAAAAAAATGAGTCGACGCAACGACCTGTTCACACGAAGCCAGAATGGGTTTTCCACTTGTGTCTGTCGAGTTTCACGCACATGCACCGGCAGAGGGGATCAACAATGCTAGCTCTTTCGAGCAGGCTTGAAGAAAGGAGTGTAAGGAGAATATATGACGCGAATGTGAATGGAACGCCCGAGGAAGACATGGCACGATCAAGTGAATCAAATACTTGAATCGGGCCATGTCAGAAGTCGGAATAATGGAAGAGAACGTATGAGACGATGTATGAATGTGAATGAAGCAAGAAGCGTATGCCAAGATAGAGTTGTTTGGCGGTCCGTTCTCTCTGCCTACCCCTGCGGAGAAAAGGCATGATGTTTGGTTAGTAAGTTAGTTTAACGTCTGACTTGACACAGGAACTTTCTCAGTGAGACAGGCATCGAACAATCCATCATAATTATGTTTTATCTTGATAAATATATAAAATATTCTTGGTGGCAATGCGGGTCTCGAGATTTCAGTACCATTGACCACACTGTTAGCAACAAGTTGCTTACAATCTTATTGATATTATACAGTTGTTATTTTGAAGTGGAAACTCGCTTAATTTGTAAACTTGTAAAGATATAGATAGGGAATATAGATGTGTATGTGAGTGAATGTATATAAACAGGTAGAAAAATTAAAAAATTGATTCCCTGAAAAAAGAAACTCCTTTTTTTTTTACTGCCACTGATACCAGGTATACCCATGCACTGGCTTTGCCTATGTGGGATTTTTTGTTATACATACAGTACACGTAGGTTTATGTACATGTGTTCAGATGTATATATAATTGAATATTAAAAAAATAATTAATAAATAAAATAAAAAAAATGTTAGTACATAATTTAGGTATCGGACATTCGCATTGCCTTGCGTACGAAGGGCCTTAGAGGTAAAACTCACTAAGTGCCATACTGTATGGCACATACTGGCTTTTACCTCTAATGGGACGAAATAAAGTCTAGATTCATTTGTAAATAATTTTTTGGACTAATTTCAATAAATAGTATATATTTACCGGAATGAGAGTAGCCCCATCCAGTCCGCTTCCATCTTCGCAAATCATTTTTACTGAAACAGAAAATAAATAAAATAAAATGTGATACAATAGTGGGTTTTACACGTATGCTTCGGAGCTAGCGTACCGAGCGTCACTTCAGACCCTGCGCAGAAAAGGTCCCACAATGGACTGCGCGGCAAACCGTTACCTGACTTTACTTTTCTGTGTGTGTCTGAAGCGTACGTGGGTGGAAAGGTTAATATCATTTAAAGAAAAGATAATATTAAAAGATATATATTATCATGATTGTAACATACACTTTTTTATCCCACATCAAATTATTCAACATTTTATGAACGCCATCGCATGTCGCTTAGTTACAAAAAGTCAATACCTTGGCAATGGTAGTAAAATTCTAGGCAATATTATTGGATATCTCATAGCTGTCTGTAGGTCGCTTGCGTAGTTTATTTTTAAAGTCATTTAAGATGAAAATTAAGCTTAACATAGATTATTTTACCACGGTAAATAGGTGTATGTATTTAGGCTTACATTATTACAACCGTGTACATATAAAGTTTATTTGAAAATAATATTTGCATAAAAATTGCACAAAGAATTTATTCATGTCTATTGAGAAAACTTTCGTACTATATAGTAAAAACAATTTTATGTTCTCTATCGATAACTAAGAAAAAAAATTATTACTCGTATCTCCATAACCTTCAAAATATGACAATGTCAGAAACTCTATTAGTTTGGTAATTATCCTTATTAGAATATAACTGACTTTTCCGTTAGGTTAATTTATTGAAAATATATTGCCTAATAATTATAAAAACACCGAAAAATAGAATTTCATATAAATTGTTAAGACAGCCATGTCGTTTCGTGATAACTACTAAATATAAATCCAATTTGTTTTATCATTGTCAGGAATGCCAGGGGGAATAGGCGATCATTTTCCTACACGACGGAAATATACAATGTTCATAAACATCTTCCTATCTGTTTATCAAACGTCAATGAAGTTTCAAATGAACGGTGACAGGATGAGGATGTTAACAACTACAGAAATACGCCATATTTGCGATACTTCCTGTTCCTGTTAAAGTAGCATAAATATCGCCGCCTAAATATTTGCGATCATGTCGTATAATTAGACCACTAGAAGCACGGCACAACACATTCAGTCAACTTACTTGCACTAATATCCGAAATAGTAACCACATTGACAAGAAGCCATAACCGTCCAGCACAAATAAAGTGGTTTCACGGCCTTCTATATATCGCAGTTTTGAGCGCGAAACAAGAATGTCAGTGAGTATTTTTTGAGATCGGAATTAACCACCGATGTGTAAACATAAATATGTTTTTTTTTTTGTTTGGTTTTTTTATCATGAATTATGACAATTTCTTATTTGCAATATACATCAGAATTGCTAAATGCAGAACTTGCGAAATAATTAAAACGATAAAGAAGTTCGGGAACGTAGTAGTGATGTGGCATGTCAGTTATTTGTTTTTCAGCCAGTATTTGATAATGCTAACTTCGCGTGGAAACTGGGGCTAGATGTTTAATTTTAATGTTATTCAAAGAGTATCACATATCCATTTGTACAATACACATCGCCGAATTCACTATTTTAAAAGATTTGCATCTTAATTCCTAATAATTTCCCCCGACTAGATAGGCCTTGAATAAATTGTAGAATCAGCTAGCAGCTTGCAATATTGACGGACCGGAAAACATCATGAAGTTCAGAGAGTTGCCTATAATTTTAGAACGTCGGCATAATTTGACAAGGTACACTTCCACTTGAGGACAGTAATAAACCCAAAAGGACTTGAGCGGCCCGCCAGACAATATGGGTCATAAAACGAGCCTTGAATAGGCCAAACGACCTCGCCCAAACCGTGGTATAAATTCTCGTTGCATTGGTAAATATATTAAATGCTAGGCAATTCTTTAAATATTAGAATTTAATAGAATTTAACTTTTAATAGAATTAATTAAGTAGATGTAAGAATATTATTGTACACTTATATTAAGCTATTTTATAAGTAAGCCTATGTTGAATATGTTTCTTATACCTAAATTATAGCCTTTGAAAGAATTATGTTAAGTTACGGAACGGGCCTACCAGCGGCACCTAGCGCTCGACATATCTAATGGTCGACACTAGCGCCAAAGAACCGTTGCAACATTTCCGCAAGTCGGGAACAAGGAGAACTATATCCCTACGACAGATGACAACCTGCAACAGGAGGGGCTTGTCGTCGAGAGGACCAGTTGACTTCAGAACCCCGGCTTAGGAGGTTGTCTCATCTCCGCCCTTCGGAGAGGGCGCCCAGGCCGCCGGACAGTTGATTTCAGAACCCCGGCTCAGGAGGTTGCCCCATTTGCGCCCTTCGGAGTGGGCACCCAGGCCGCGGGAAAGTGAGTTCAGAACTCCGGCTCAGGAGGTTGTCCCGTCTCCCCCTTCGGAGAGGGCGCCCAGGCTATGGGACAGTTGACTGTACGCTTCCGTCCAGGAAGGTACTCAGCTTCACCTCTCGGAGAGGCCGCCCAGGCCCCCTGATGACAGTTGACTCCAGGATTTCGATTCGGGAGGTTGTCCTATCTAAACCTTTCGGAGAGGCTGCCCAGGCCATGGAAGAATTGACTTTACGCCTCCATCGCAGAAGGAAGTCCGAGTTCCTCCCTTCGGCGAACAGCCAGCGTTGACTTCACTACTCCGGCTCGGAAGGTTGTCCCATCCCTGTCCTTCAGAGAGGCCGCCTAGGCCACGGGACAGTTGACTACGCTTCCGCCCAGGAACCTACCCATCCTCACCCCTCGGAGAGCCCGCCCAGGCCCTCTGACTGCAGTTGCTGCCGACTTCCGGCCAGGAAGTCACTGGTTTCCGCCCTTCGGAGATCAGCCACAGAGATGCGAGGACTTTGAACCCTGGATAGTCATCAGAAAAGGGAAGTGCCTTTGAACTCTAGTTGTAATCCTCCCATCGCCCAGTGAAATTAATTTTAAGAATACAGACTTTCACGTAGAATTAAGTACTTGAACCTCTAATTTTAATGATCTTTTTGTACCTAGCTAAGATTAACTCTAACGTAAGACTAACCCCTCGAATGCTCCATCGGGAAGAACAAACGATTTATCATAATACATAAAGCGAGTTTTAGTTCCTAGTTTTTTGCGTTATTCCAAGAGATATTATGAACTCACCTAAGTAAGAGCATAACAAGTAATTTTATATTCCCGTTGGCACCGACACATGGCAGGATGGCACTGACCTACATACTTTCAAACATTTGCGCTATTACTAGTAATTTCCCTCGGAGAGGTAGGCCTTGGATAAACACAATAGGCTAGCTGCTCATCTTATAGACGGACCGGAACATCATAAAACTTATATACTTAGTTACTATTTTAGAATGTCGGCAGAAATTGACAAAGGGCCACTCGACCAAGGGTCGTAATAATCCTAAAAGGACTTGAGATGCCGATGCCAGACAATAGAGGTCATAAAACCGACCCTTGAACGGCTCGGCACGATACACAAAGCCGTGCCGAATGTCTTCAAGAACCGTGGGACAAGTATCCCATTGTATTGATAAAAATATTAAACGATAGGAAATCTTTTAATATTAATATTAACATTAGAATTAATTAACTAGATATAAGAATATTATTGTACATTTAGATTAAGCTGTTTTATAAGTAACCTATGTTGAATATCTTTCTCATAGCTCGACTACGGACTTCGAAATAATGATGTTTTAAGTTACAGAACGAGCCTACCGGAGGCACCTAGCGGTCGAAATAGCTAATGGGCAATGCTAGCGCCCTGGAACCGTTGCAGCATCTCCGCCAGACGGGGATATGTAGAACTATACCCTATGACAGCCGAAAGAGCCTACAACAGGAGGAGGTTTTAGTCGAGACGATAGTTGACTTTATGCTTCCACGGAGTTGATTCCAGTGCTCTGGCTCGGGAGGATGTCCCATCACCGTTCTTTGGAGAGGTTGCCCAGACCACAGGGTAGTTGACTTTACGCCCCCACCCCAGGAGGAAGTCTGAGTTCCTTCCTTCGGGAGTTGATTCCAGGACTCTGGCTCAGGAAGATGTGCCATCTCCGCCCTTCGGAGAGGTCGTTTAGGCTACGGGACAGTTGACTTTACTTTACATCCTTGAATATTGTAACCGAATTTAAAATTAATTGGTCTGTGGAGTACGGAAATGTAGGTTCATTGGAAGTGGGAACAACGGTCTCTCCATCTCCATAACTTCCTCTTATTCTTACCTTTTATTGTCCATCCTGCCCTTCTGCTCCTTCGGTTTCTAATTTCTTCACAATATTACCTCTTATTTTATTTACTTGTCCATAGGTAACCATCAACTTTTATTTGCCTTTGATTGCACGACAACATTTTTTGGAAATTTATTCTAAAATAGAGTTTTATAAATATTTAACAAGTTACCCTAAAAACTTTTGAGGAACAAATAAGAAAAAGTAAAACCCAAATGTTCTGTATTTTTTTTTATTATTTATTTACAATCCAATAACACTTCAATTAATTTCCTCAACATTCAAAAGCTGTACGGTATTTGCAATTAATACTTTCTATACACCTTTATCAATTATGTTTAAGTTTTTTAATGCTTTCAATTTCAAATAATCCTATTCTAAATATTTCATTTAACAGCTAACATCCACACATCTAGAATAACTTAGAAATTCATTATGTTCATGAAATAAATTTAAAAAAAGGTATTATCCACATTATTTTGTTTATTGGTTATTGGTACCTAATAACAATGATTTTGTTTATTGGTTACTGGTACCTAATAACAATGATTTTGAATACAGTGAATATAGTAGTTTAACTATTGACGACAAGAACAAAATATTTACATACTATTTTGATGCTTGAATTTTCACTAAAAGATCAATTACTTAGTTAAATTTAATACCACTATAATTTTATGTATCAATTTTATGATTATCTAAATTAATTGTAGCTGAATAATATTGTGTTGTGTCTTTCTGATATTTTATTTATTTGGGTAGTGTTGATTTCATATCAAGTTTGACAAACATTATTTGCATTTAATGGTGTCGGTTCTATAAGATTTTTTGCTTTCACGGTTGTTTAGCGTGACAACTGACAATACCCACATTTTAATGAAGCATCATTACATCATGTATCTAGATAAGCAGACTTGATTTAATACTATTATAATTATATGTAGAAATCGGGGATCAATGATTTTATATCGTTTTATTTATTTACGAAAAAACGCAGACTAAAAAAACACCAAATTTGTATACGGAAAAAAAGCTAAGAAAGGATATTTTGAAATAAATATAATAGTCTTTTAAAATGACTTCAATGTAAAATGTTATAAATTTAGTAGTGATCGGATTTATATTTTATTATTGAAACAAAAATTATTGACTAAAAAAACATTTATTTAAGTGGATGCAGCTTATATAACCAACCGAATTCAGATAGATAAAAACTTAAGGTTAAAGAGCATGTAAATGAAAAACAATGTAAAATGAACCCCATTATAGTACATAATATAAGCTATGGTGTAACTAAGAGAGTAAATTCATACAGTAACAGTTGACTGCATACATAACGCTGTAGCCACCAGTGACCAAGTTGCATTGGATGGAAAAGCAGGTAATTGATAGAGGATGAGCATGGGCAGTGGGCACACATATAAAGCAAGTTGTGGAAACAATACCAGAGGCACACAGCGAAGCACAGTTTATAGCTAACACAGAGAATACTTATCAATATTATTTACAATAGACGAATATAGAAAATATTTTAACCACTTATCATTATAAAGAATCAACACGTTGATGGGGGTGTGATCAAGGTCTTATGGAAAGTGTCTGGTTTTAATAAAAAATTAATTCAAAGAGAATCCGGTTTAATGTTAATTAGCTTAAATCTGTTTCTAACCATTTATAATATGTAGTTAGTTAGCCATAGCCCAAAACAAGTAATAACTTATAACTCACAAGACATTTTACCGATATAAGCTGGATTATACTGCTGCAGCAAATATGTAAGATTTTTGGTGTAATTGATTTGGATAGTGTCTATCTCTTAATTAAACTAGCTAACTATACTTAATTGTGAGTTGAAAGCAAAACATCACACGTCCACATGTAGAGTAAGAAAGATAAAAAAGTATGTATTAATGGTTGAAGATTACTAGTTTGACAAACAAATCATTGTTCAAACAATTTTTTACCGTGTTCAAAAAAAAAAATTTAACTGTTGGACATATCAAAATTTGGTCCTAAATTCTGATAGCTTAAATGATTATGTAACCTTTAATTCAATTTTATATCTAAAATGTATAATATTTCATTAGACTACATGAGATTCAATTGATTTCAACAGTGTTAGCATTGTGATTTTATATAGTAATAATTATGTTTATTTAAAACTTACTAAAATAAATTGAGAAATTTACCCTTCGCTATGTCGTAAAAAAATAAAATAAAAATCTTATTTTTGCTCACGGTGTGATTCAAGCCCATGACGATGAATTTAATTTTCAAACAGTGAACACTATACCGAGTATAAATAATTTATTAAAAATACATATTATTAGGTAAATTAAATAAATTATTAATCGTAGATGTTTCTGGACTTAGTTTGTTTCAAGATTCACAGTAATTTATATTTTCAAATAAATTCTATTAAAGTCATAAGATGGTTTCCATCAAGACAGATTATTATAGAACCAAAAATATATATTTCTTAGAGTTAATATCGAAAAAAAAAATCTTAAAAATATATGCAAATATAGCTAGATTATATTATAATAGTATGGAATGATACAGCTGTTTAGTGAAAGAGTATGAATCTAATCAAGTAACCAATTTTGAAAAAGCACACAATTAATATAAATGCTTTCTGTTTAGAAATTTCCCAATTAAACATGCAATAATATTATAATTTTTCAGAAAAATTCTCCAAACAAGTTTTAGCAAAAAAAAGCATTTAACAAATAAATGCTATCGAAGAGAGCGACCATTAGAGAACAGAGAATATCGATCTTACTTTGTATGGTTTTATTATTAAATGCTACAAAATTGTAAAATTAACCTAAAAGTATTAAATATTGAAGAAATTCAATATCACAAAGTCTTTATAAATAATTAGTTTTCGTGTTACAATATTAGTAGTAGTACTTATACAAAAACAGTGTGAGACGGATTCGACGTTGATATTATTTTTCTGATAAAAGTTGTTAAAACATTTAAAAAAAACATTACATTAGTGATATTCCAAGTTTTTAAAATGCAGAAGCTAGAAAAATGGTTTGATGGTATTCCTTCATTCATTTAGGCCCGTTTGACAGACATTCTTAAAGGAAAAAAACTTGAATGTGATAACGGTCCCGGGATGGATTTGGTTAAATGAACAAGGAGCTTTGACATAACTACGGGTCCCTTTAATGCAGGAGCCACTTGGCAGCGATGTACATGAGGATGTTGGGGCCCAGCAGGGAGAAGAAAGAGGTGGCGAGGTTGGCAGCACCGCCCGTCACACGGATGTCGCTCTCCTTCAAAAACGGATAGTCAATGACGTGGATGATTCCGTTGGTGCACTCAACGTCGGGCCGGAATACGTGTATCCACTGGTTCTGCCATTCCACATAGTAGCCTGGATATAAAACAAACAAAATTAGTATTGTAATTATTAAACTGTCTTTTTATATGAAGACACTTTGTGATGTGGTATTATAATTTAAAATAAAACGATAACTTAGTTTTATATCACTTTTATTTTTATATTATTGCCAACCATTTTTCGCTACCACTATAACTTTATTAGGACAGTATAATACTTGCTGTGTGTTATGCTGCCCTGGTAAAGCTTCGATGGTAGTGAAAGATGGTTGGTAATAGTTTAAAAATAAAAGTGATGTAAAACGAAACGTAATACACGTAAAGTTTTACAATAATATATTATATTTTTATAAGTTTTTCAAAGACTCGAGCTTTTAATCTATAGTAACAATTTATTCCATTTCATATTCCGTGTGTACACCCAACGACAAACAATTCATTCCAATACCACCTACCTTGAGGTGATTTTTCACAAAAACGACGCTATACAAATCATCCAATTATTATTATTATGGCCTGGAAATACAACAAAAAAAATAAGTACCATTACTATCAAACTGTTGTTCCTTTTGTTCGCATTTCATTTTACGTTTGCGGTTAGAAACTAGCAGTGTCGGAACCATTGGAGTGTTTTAGTCTAATTTAGTGGTTCCCAAACTTTTTACATTGCCGGCGCCCTTGCAAAATTCAGATTTTCCAAAGGCTCCCTGTGTTAATTTTTAAAAGTGCACTTTGCGAAGTACCGGCATGAATCATTAAGTAAAATAAATAAAAAACATTTTAGATCAGAGAAATCTTTAATGTAACTAACAGTTAACAACTAAATGAAATTGAGCTGATTCAACCAAAATGGAAAAAAAATTGTAATCCATTTTTAATCATTGAAGATAATATTAACAACTCTTAGAATGAAACATGAAACCGAAAAGACATAGAAAATAAAAAGATAACGGTAGCAGCTATGACTCGAACCCAGGACCTCATGGTCTATCCGGGACTAAGGTCAAAGTCATGGTATCAAGGCTGGTCCGGGATCAAGGTCAGCTGCTACCGTTAATTTCATTTGTGTCTTTTCCGTTTCATGTTTCATTTTGAGAATTATTAATATTTTCTGCAATGATTAAAAATGTATTATAATGAGGTGTTTATAAATCTCAATAAGTTATTCCAAAAAAATAAAATTTTAATCATTCGTGGCGCCCCTGGGAGGTAGAAGCGGCTCCCCAGTTTGCCACGGCGCAATTCTTTGGGAACTACTGGTCTAATTGATAAAGAAATTCTTATCAATGTTGCAGCAAAAAAGTTTTAATTTTATTATCACTGCAATGTAATAAATGTTTTTTTTTATAAACACAATATAATGCAACATTTCAATTTGAAGCATAGTTACTTTTATATACTGTATAAAATAACACTAATATTTTTTTTAAACTAATAGCAAAAATCATTTCACTTGTGTATTTTAAAATTTAAATAAGACTTACTCTTATCAGATTCCTTGATTCTCAGTCTCAGTGTGTCTCGAACGGTCGGCAGAACAAATCCATGGGTGTCGTTAGCCAGAAGCTTGATGTCGGCCATTGTATATGCTCGGTCGGAAATCACAAGATGCCTCTCCAGAATCTGCTTGGTCTGAAATAAACACATTTGTAATAATTTTTTAAAAGATAAATATATAAAGTAGGAACTTATAGTTCCTAGCTAGGATCATGGAATGAATTTCAAATTATTCTATTGTGAATGAGTTGAAAACAGAAAATAAGTGTGGAAAAATGACAACTGGAAAAAGGGGGAAACCTTTATTTTGATATGTTGAGAAAAATGTTATGTAACAAAAAAAATTTCGAAGTAAGAAAGTCAATGTTTTCAATAGAGAACTACGGTGAAAAATATTATGTTTTTAATCATTGAAGATAATATTAAGATATATAAGCCGGCGACATTTATCTTTGCTCGGAAGGTTTTTTTCAATTTGGATGAGTGTTTTAGATTAATAATTATTGTTTATAAAAATAATAATTGTTACCCTTTGCGCTATGCACAAAAATCTTGTCTTAAGTTTTTAAGAACTTTAGTTTATCAATTAATAATATTAAGAACTCGAAAATCGAAACATGAAACCGAAAAGACACAGAAAAGAAAAAGATAACGGTAGCAGCTGGGATTCGAATCCGGGACCTGCGCTCTATGCCAACTGAGCTACGGCTATGCCAATCCATCTCGTCATTTTTATTGGTATCGTACTTCGACTTCTAAGAACTGTCAATATCGTCCTCAATTAATTTCCCATATATTTTTTTTTTGCTGCAACTTTTTTAAAACTACAAGATTTGCCCGAATTTATTGCTGCTACCGTTATCTTTTTCTTTACTGTGTCTTTTTGGTTTCATGTTTCGATTTTCGAGTTCTTAATATTATCTTCAATGATTAAAAACATAATATTTTTCACCGTAGTTCTCTATTGAAAACATTGAATTTCGTCACAGGAAAGCAATATTGCTTTAACAGCCAAGGCCGTGTAAAAAACGCAGGATTTTGAGGCTTATTATATCAATTAAAAAATGAAATGTTGACAAAATGAAGAGTTTTTCCAACGTCCTTATTTTTCATTTCAGAGTCATGGGACCCAGATAGATCGACGCAGAATAAAAAACCCCGTGGAATGGTATATACAAAGCATTTTCGTGGGTAGTGGCGGTAACAGCAGTATTGGTTTCCTGCGACGATATTATCTTCAATGATTAAAAAAATATATCACAATGAGGTTTATAAGGTTCAATAGTTATTCCAAATATATAGTATTTGCGTTCCTAATATCGTTATCAAGCTACGAATCTTTCTAACCATAGCTATCAGTGTTGCTTCATGTGAACGTAGCTTCTCAAAGCTAAAATTAATAAAAAATTACTTAAGGTCTACCATGAGCTCCATAAGATTGAATGATTTAGCAATTTTATCTATCGAAAAAAATTGACTTTGATGATGTTATTAATGATTTTGCTGCGCATAAGGTCCGAAAAGTCAAATTTTAAACTTAAGTTTTGGTTTTGAAATAAATATTTTTCGCTCTTTCATATGATTCCTTTTTTCAACACACCAACATCATTATTTTTATGAAGTCACAAGGGCGGCAAATTATGGTTCCGCCCCGGGCGACGATGGCCCACGCTACGCCACTGGGTGGGAATGCTGTACTTGTTCTACCGGAATTTCAATGAAAGATACTCCGAGGAAGGCACAAAACACTAGGCATTTGTCATATGAGAGCGGGTCGCTTCTACAACTTGTTCTTGTATTCAAGAGCTCGGCTGTGTAATGATTTGATGGCATCTGTGTTTCTCCCCTCCTACAACATGGGTGTCTTTAAGATCCAGGTTCATTCCGTCTTTTCCTCAAAAAGACCCTCAATTCAGTATTGCCTATAGGCTCCTGCGTGGAGTTAATATAAATAAATAAAGTAGTAGGACATTTTCAAATACCTATTGTCAGGTTATTCGTAGACCAGGAATGTTTGTCTTTCTTTAAAAAAAAATAATATCTAAACAGCAATGTCTTACATGGTAGCTGAAGTCTTCCATGAACAACTTCTTGTGAGCAGACGGGTATTCAGTCTCAAACTTCTGCCAAGCCTTGTCCCTGGGCACGAAGTAGGTGAATCGGTGAGTGGTGTCGTTCAGCTGATTGTTGAAGTAGCGACGGCGCCCAAGGAAATAGGTATCACTATAAAAAACATTTGGTTTAACTGATTTTTTCTTTAAAATGAGTTCATTATTGTTAGGGGGGGGGGGGCTAATTTTATCCACAATTTGACAGGGGGCCAAAGCAGGATTAACGAAATAATAACAATTAAAACAAACACAGGCGGACCTCGGCTTTCGCACATTCGACTTTCGCACAATTCGCTATTTCGCACTTTTTTGAAAAATTGTTTTTTTTTAAATTTCTTTGGCGATAATGCAAAAATGTTTTGTTTCCGTGCAGTTCTTTCCCTGTCTAACTATGAAATACATATAAACCAGGTCTGTAGTGTGAAAAGTGTTACGTTCTGTTCGCACATATGCATTAACATACGAGCGCGAGCGAGTCCGAACGCAAGCATTTGTATGTACTAATTTGTACACACTCCCGTCTGATCTCAACAGATTTAGTCTTGCGTCAGCGCACGTACTGTTAGCATTGTTTAAAATATTTCATACCCGTTTTAACATGAGTGAGAAATGAAGAAATTGCAAAGTAGATATGGCTAAAAAAAAATCAAGAACCCATAAATTTCATACAATCGAAACGAAGATGGATATAATAAAACGCTCTGAAAATGGAGAGTCTTATGCTTCAATCGGCCGTTCGTATGATATAAACAGGTCTATGATATATTCGATATTAAAGAATAAAGATAAAATTAAAGAATATGTAAAAATTTTTGGAAATATATCATCAAAAATTGTTTCCAAAAGGCACGGCATAGTGATGGATGAAATGGAGAAATCTTTGTGTTATTGGATAAGTAATCAAATCAAGAAAACATCCCTCTGAGTACTTAAATGATTCAAGCTAAGGCTCTTAGTTTGCATAAAGATTGGAAGGCTAGAATAAACGAAGATTCTAACACAGTGTTTCATGCAAGTAACGGCTGGTTTTCAAATTTTAAAACAAGGTATTCTTCACACAATATTAAGTTCACTGGAGAATCAGCTGATGCGGATGAAAATGTTGCAAAAGACTTTATTTCGTCATTGTCCAAAATTAATGAAGATGGAGAATATACCTCTAGTCAAATATTCAATGTAGATGAGACTGGTTTATTTTGGATGAAGATGCCTAATAGTACATTCTTATCAAAGGACGAATCAATTGCCCCTGGTTATAAACCTTCTAAAAACCGATTGACATTGCTTCTTGGTGGAAATTTAGCTGGTGATGATAGTGAATATGTTAATGAGATGTTTAATCTCATTCTGAACCCTTGACTAATGAATTTCTAATGGACCGATAAGAGAACAAAAATAGTATACAAATTGAAAGCGAGGAAGAAGAACCAGAAGAAATCATCAAGACCTTAACAATAAAAAACATGAATGAAGGTTTTACGCATCTCAAGACATTTTTGAATATTATGGAAGAATGTGATCCCAATGGAGAACGCATATCGCAAGTGCGTAGGGCGATCCATAATAGTACGGCATGTTACAGAACTCTGTATGAAGAAAAGAAAAAAATAGTAAAATACAACTAACCCTTGACAAGTTTATCAAGAGAATATAATTTTTATTTAATATGTACTTAGTTAATAATTTTGATAAATAAAAAATTTAAAGTTTTATTTTTTGTGTTTTTTTTTTTTACATCATAAATTTTGAACAACGGTCCACCGGTCGATCGCGATAGATCGGTTGGGAACTTTTGGACTAGACTACTAAGAAGAATCCAAATCAAAAATTTGGCATCTCTAACTAACACCATTCCAAAGATATTTACGTATTTCAATGCTTAAAATCTATTTTTACGACTATCGATGGATTGTCGTTGACATACTAAAATTTTCAACATTTTTTATCTCAAAATAGTGGTTTTTGGAGACAGAATAATATTGTAATTAAACTCACTTGAGCATAGGGTCGGTGGTCAGTTTCTCTAGAACGGTTGTGTAAGGAACTCCGAGAACTCGGTTGATGATGTGGACAATTCCATTGGTGGTGGCGATGTTGGGTTGGATGACGGTTGCGTTAACTCCTCCGCCCTCGACCGTCAGAGTTTGGTTGTTCCCGTGGTGAACAATATTGAAATAGAGGTTTTTTCTGTCCGCAGCAGTAGGTACCTGGAAGATCTGTAGTGGTAACACCAAGAAAGACGGTTTTGACAAGCAATACTACCACCAAACACAATCTATGGCATACACAATACACATGCAGTACAATACACAATACTATAATATACAATAATATAATGTCGCACGAGTCAGTCGTGTGATTGGAGATTAGTTCTATTTGTTTACCAAATCAATCATTTAACAGGCATGAAAAGGCGAAATTCCCAGACAAAAAGGCCAATGAAATATGTTCTTTTACGTGTTAATAGGAACCAAACTCATGAACCTCCTAAACCAAAGTTAAACATCACCGGGAATTATTGTTTGTCTTACACTTTAAATTAGACTTTGTATGCGGGAAACTGAGATTACAGTCTGTAGCGTTTTATGCGTGTACAGTGGGAGACAGTGATTTCTGTTTTGCATTTGCGTGGGAACAGCGGGAGACGCGTTTTAATAGATTTTTTTCTGCAAAATTTGAAAAAACAATTGATTTCATTTGATTGCGTATGATCAAATTCGGTCGTGAATCGGTAACCTGATTTTTTTTTCCATCAGGAATATCTGGGATAATGTAACTGCTTTTAGTATGGAAGCTATTTCTATCATGAGCTATGGCGCATTTAAATATTTAAAAAAATAAATAAAAATAAGGCAGACGCCACTGAAGATAAAAACCGATAGAAGGGTGTTGTGGGCATGTTCGTGTGCCTGAAGTAAGCTCAATTTTTCCTTACTTCTGGGGAAATTGACCAAACATTTTGAAATAATATTAAAATTCATTCTCGAACAGATAATCAATTTCATTGACCTACCTGAGACCTAGGAGTTGAAAGGTCTTATGTAAATTGATGACAACCGTTTTATTTCAAATCGGTATAAATCACAGAATCTTTCAGATTCAGTTACTTATAAGAATTAACTGTTCAGTGACAGAAACCATATTATCGGTTAGATATTTTTTAATTGTTTGATAATAAAAAAGAACATTGAAACTTGGAAAAAGCCGAGTAGTAAAGTTAGTTTAACATGTTAGATTAACCTTTACAACGCTGGCTGTTTCAACGCATTCTATCGCACCATGCGGCACATTTTGACACAGTGTACATACGTGTTTTAGTGAAACTTCATGAATCACATATATATGAAACATCCGCATGCGGGTATACCCGCCGATGGATCAAATATGGAACAGCTGCGTGGATGAGGTTGAAGTATTACTTGGGGAGTAGGGTTTGACCCTTTTCCCAGTTGAATAAAAAATAACAGTTTTGATGATTAGGAATCATGATGCATATTGGAAGATGCAAACAAACATTATATTGTAGTTAAAATTTGATATCGGAAAATTACATTGATGATAAGATGCTGAGTTGACTTACTAAAATAATCCAATGGGTACGATCGTATTTTTAATTATTCTTTTGACCTAAAACTAATTTATTATATGGATAAGTACCTACCTAACTGAAAATGAAGTATGTACTATATCGTCCCCTTAGAGGTAAAACTCGATAACCTCTCATGCGCCAGGCGTAAAAGACGTTCTGCGCACCATTCTCTTTCTGACTTTAATTTCGTAATAACTCACTTGTGTTTTAGAAAATGATGTTTTTGTAAATTGTTCCATCTTATCAGATAACGTATATATCTATTTACTAAAATTTTATGTTCCTAATATAAGTAGTTTTTCCAGAATAGCCACTTATATTCAGAGAAATGACTTTTTTGTCCCCCACAAAATTACATATTTCTTAAATTGTATTTTCGTAAGTGTCATTCTAAATAAAAATAAAAACGTATGAAGGTTTCCTTTAAATAATTCTGTAATGTAACTTTGAAAATCTGAAATATTTTTGCTATGGTGTGTTTCAATTTCAAATATTTATTATCTAACTTGTGCCAAAGCTATGCAAAATCCCTATTCTGATTTGTTCTTTTATTGAAAAGCGATTATGGTTTATTTAAACATGTTCTAGCTATCCCTAGCGAATGATATGCTGGCACTCGACAGTAGTTGACATTCCACAAGTTAAGTGCCGCATTAGATGTAGTGACCTTTACCTCTAATGGGACAAAATTATAGCAGTTTTTAAATAAAAATATTACACAAACATTAACTATAATTTTCAACTAAATACCAAAATCAACCTACTTTTTCTAATAAATAAACTAAAAACAATTTACATAAAAACAAAGGTCTCAAATTACAATAAATAAATTGGACAATTTCCGCAATAATAAACAATAAAAACTGTCCGGAGAAATACAATATGAAATATGTATTAGGAATTTTAATAAAAAAATTTACCTTGAACATAGATTAAAAATTGATTCATAACATAGTAAGAAAAAAGTACACAGAATAAGTCTACGAAAGAATATAATGCAACATGTAAATGTTAATGAAAGAAATATTATAACATACGTATAAGAGAATGAAAAAATATTCTGCAATGAACATTTAAATTTTAATACATGAACAACATAGATAAGAATGCAGTAGAATAAGTTTGAGACCTGTAAAGCATACTGTAAAAAGCAACATTCAATTCTGTTACAACAGTTTACAAATGGTTAAAGCACGATAGACCCATGTAAATATTGTTAATATATTTTTTTAGTTTGTAATTCACGCTTTAAATCGCTGAGATAATTTATAGTAAATCACTCTCCAAGCTTAACCCCATTACAATTATATAATGTATGTAGGAATTATACACTAAGCCACTCAAAAGCATATCAATACATACACTTTAAATTAATAAAATTACGTCACATCACACCACAGATCCCACAAATCCCACAAACCCATTAAATTCACACAAACAAATAACAAACCACTCCCAAAAAGTATAATTTTACAATACACTTTTAATTAATACAATCACACATCTTATTAACCCATTATAAAGTGAAACTCTCTTATAAGGTTTTTCAAGGGACTGGAAAAAAAACTTTGTACATATGATACTTTGGCAAATTTTTAATTTCAGTCTTCAAGGAACTGTAAAAGTGTAAAAACTTCTAATGTGGGAACCTTTTAAATGAGTTTTAGGGATTTTGTAAAAATTTCACCACAAACCACTGGAAAAAGTTTTTACATGACGTCTTAGGCATTTAAGTACTAAAATTTAATGTAAAATGTCCTCTCAGATTAAAATTGAATAATTGAAAGTTTGCTCAATATTGAAAGTAAATACTGCACTTATATGAGGTTATGATAAACCATAACACTTTCACTACCAATATAGTTTTTACCCGTCAGTCTTATATTTATCTTTGGTGGTGAATGTGTTATGGGCAAAACATACAATATTTTTTTGTAGTGTATTGTCAGTTCATACCTGGTGAAGATTGTTGTGGATGATCTTATCCAGAGGCAGTTTCTCTCTAACCAGATGGAGGTTCAAGATCTCAAGGAGTTTTTCTTTGTTTCTGAAATCACAAATCATTTCAAAGTTTTAAAAGATGGTTTAAAATGAATGGCGTCAATCTTTTAATATAAATTATTGTTAATATTTACAATAAACTTTTTACATATTAGGACTGTCACTATATCTAACTAGCTGTACCCGGCGTTGCCTGGGGTTATGAATGGTTTGGAGGAAAGTTTTGAGGTTGTGACGTGTTACCCCTACCCCTGCTCCTACCCCTATCTTACCCCTACCCAGTAGTTTTCCTCTTATCATGAACTGAAGTACCAAAATTCTGCTTTAAGGGGTGGGGAATGGGGAAGGGTGGTAGTTTATAGAAATCTCATGTTGACAATGAACTTTCTCTTGTTTAGAAGGTCAAGTGTGCAAAATTTTATCAAGCTCGGAATAAAACTGTACATTTGTATACAAAGCAAACACACACAGCCCGCCCGGGACATTCTTTTTTTTATTTTTTATATGAATGTTTCACAAGAGTTCCAACTGCTCCCAACTGTCTGGAGCCAGTGAGACAATGGCATCCCCAATTGGGGAATGTTGTGTGGCTGAAGGTATTTAGGAAGGGAAGGAGAAGGGGAGGAGGAAGGTGGGGAAATACCTGGCTATTCAGATCTGGTCACCAAACACGGCTAAAATCCATTTCAAGCAATGTTTCAATTCTGAATGGTGGTCTTTCACCAGGGCGATACTGAGAGTATCTTCCACTCTGGAACGTGCACAAATATACTGCATATTATTTTAAATGAATTAATTGTGGAACAGCACAAATTAATTAAATAAGATTTATTTGCGCACGCCGGGATTTGAACCCGCGACCTTCGGATTCATAGTCGAGAGCCTTACCCCTTGACCATGGAGGCTGTCTTCTTTATATAATAGATTTATATTCGCTAATGCTTTATAAAATCTCGACTACCTCAAAGAGCCCACTTAATTACATAAGATGCTCATTGTAACGTATTTAGTGAAAATAAATTAGAAATTAAAACTGAAAAAACGATAGAAAAATGAAATTATGTTAGGGTAGGAGCTCAAAATCGTTTTTTCTAACAATTTATAGCTTATACCTTCTAGTCGCTAGTGCGGATGACCTTTAATTTTTGGAATGCCGAGTTCCCGCAATCTAATACTTTTGTAGGGTGCAGAGGGTAAATTTGCACGTGGCCCGCCTGAGTCTATTTTCGTAATAACTTACTTGTTTTTTGCAAAATTATGTTTTTGTAAATTGTACCGTCTTACCAGAAAATGTGTTCATATAATTATAAATTTGTGGTTATCTACCATAGTATTCCCAGAATAGCTACTTATATTCAGAGAAATGGTTTTTTGAAATTGCCAATCAGATACGCCGGCATCCAATGGATACAAATTTTGCATGTCTGCTGGCTAATTTCGACGTGCTAAAAGTTAAGCAGTTTTTATAAATTATTAAAAAAAAAAACAGCAATAGGTAACATTAGTTGATGATTATTACCTGATGAGGTTATTCAGGTTGGAATCCTTCCAGGCCTCATTTGACGGAGCAAACAATGTGAGGTCTCGCATACGACTAAGGGTTTGCATGAAGTCTCCTCCCAGATCCATTATAACTTCATAGAACTTGTAAAGCGGTCCATCTTCCTTATCCTAATGTCATAAATAAATATTTATTAATACAAAGTCAATTTGATCAATGAATAAGGATCAGGCAGACTGATGATATGTTCTCTAATGATATATACTGAATAACTAAAGTTAAAGGAGCTTAAAAATGATTTCAGGAGTTTTAAACTTTGAGAATCCTGTTATTGAATAAAGCTGAGACTGTGTACTTTCCAGTTGTTGCTTAACTGTAAAGCAAAATCTGTTTTCTGAAACAGCAAAAACTCTTGAATGGTGGAACAGAGATTTAAAACATCCAAACGATGAAAAAAATTAGGCAATGCACTGAAGACGCCATATTGTTTGTCCCATATTCTTCAAATGTTTAATTAGAAAAGAAAGAGTTTAGATTCCAGTGAAGCCGTGTAGTAACTACTAGTCACATTATGCTGATATATTGTGACATCTTATGTTTAAAAAAATCACAGAAGGTGCTTTAGCTCGTATTTCGTTTTCTCTGCTCGCACATAATGTACCACATTTTATATTGGTTATTATTTCTTATTTTAAATTGGTTGCAAAAAAGTCGATTCGGTTGATATTATACTTTAAAACTTTGGTTATGTAATATTATTTGCAAACAGAGAAAACGAGATACGTACAATGTGTATGGTAGAAAAATGAATAAAGAATTTGGTGTATATTTAGAAAATTTGTGGTATCTTGCAGTAAAGGAAATCAAATTAAATCAATTAAATTTGTACAAATGACAAACACACTAGCAAATTTATTAATAAAGCAAATTCAATTAGCATTAGTGTTAAACACAGACAGGGAAATTAAAAACAAAAGTGAACAAATTTGATTGTTTTGATGTGACAAACATTGAGAAATTTCGAACAAAAGTGTTAAGGGTATGAACAAGACAACACAAAACAAAACACAGTTAAAGAAAAATTAAATACTTAATGAATGTTTACCAAAAACCACACTTCCTCGAGTATATAGGATCTAAATGGCTAGTTAATAATGGTACAGAAAATCCTCGAAAAAAATAATAATGTTTTATCACTAGAGAAACTATAAAATATGATTAAATGTGACTTATAAAATCAGAATAAAAGAAATAACCATAAATTACAACAAGCTTAACGAAATTGATATCTCTCTTTCTAACCTGGTATATTCACAAATATTTTAATTGAAAATAAAGTTACAAAAACACATAGTCAATTTGGTTTAACTTGTTAAATTTGTTTTTTAAATTTATTGTGAGCGTAGACAACAGTCGGGTTGTCTTTATCCATTCAGAAAAGAAAGATCTACGCTTACAATAGTGGGTACCTAATGTAACTATTTTGAAGAGAATCAAGGACTTAATGCGACGGGGAATCATAATCTAGGAGCAGTGTATGGTGACTGATACTCACAATACCCTGTGTAGGAAGATACAAGTAGTGATTCATCCGAGGAGGGAAAACACACGTACAAAACCATGCACCAAAAGTTGGGGATCCAATCAAACAATCCCAAACCACCGTGTGTCGCCGCACACAGGGGTGGATACACCAAGAAATGGAGAAAATTACAAAAAACAAATGTAAAACAAATCTTATATAGAACAAAATAATTATCATTAAAATTACTAAAATTTCAATAAAACATAGGCACACACATTATAACGACATTTTATTTAAAATCATATATTTGTGTAGGTACCTATGCACGTATTTACCAACTTAAGAAGTACAAATAATAAGAAATAGTTAAAATGTTCAAATTTGGCATCACACGAAATTAAATCCACCTTGGAAGAACATAAATAAATATTTTTATATAAAATTTTGTACAGTTTATTTAAAAGATTTCAAACTTAAGCCCAGATGGGATCGAACCATGTCAAACACCTTATAGGGAATCAAACCCACGAAACCTAGATGCAAGGCTGTCAATCATGAAAATCGTGGACTCGAACCACGAACTTTCCTCCTACTATAATGAAGGAAAATTCTATGAAAGTATATGTGTAAACAACAGTAAAAAGTTTGAGTTGGCCAGTTCTGTAATCAAAAAAAAAATCAGTTGAGATTTCATAATAATGATTCATGCACCTTTTTTTAATATTGCCGAATCCCGCCATAGAAAGAAATAAAACCTATTAGGTACTATGAAAAAAAGAAATGTGTACCCTACCTATGAACTAATATATTTACTTTAAAAAGGCTATTGAAATTGCATGCTTTCTTGCCTAAAGGCAAGTATAAATAATTTTAGAGTGATAGCAATGAAAAATGTGCATCCATAGATCCTCGAAAACAGATTCGCAGAGCAGCGAGTGAACCAAGACAAAAGGGTTCAGATGTTTTTATTTTTTTAAATCATAAATAATCAGAAAGACCTTAACCAAATGCTGTTCCATATGTGCAAAAATAGAAAGAAACCTTTTATGGAGGGGGGATAAACAAACCTAAGGTATTCATATTATTGAAACAATGTGAATTAGAAAAATATACAGATAAGAAAAAAAATTGTGCGCGACCAAGACTCGAACTCGGAATCTCCCGCTTGCCAGGTGGGTGCATTACCAATTGTGTCACTGAACCCAGTTTCCATACCGTCGTTATCAATCACATATTTTCTGAAAATCACTATATTGTTTTAATTTATTTTCAGAAGCATTTACATTTATTTTTTGTAAGCAAAGATTAGTGTCTTGGGTTAACTAACAATTTTTAGATTTTCATAATAAGCAAACACTTTGTGGATTGACACAATGAATTAAAAGAAATACACTTTGAATGAATCCACTTTTATTATATATATACGTCAACTAGTTTCGATTCTGCAGAATCTTCATCTTTACGATTCTGCTGACATATATACAAAATAAAAGTGGATTCATACAAAGTGTATTTCTTTTAATTAAACAATTTTTATTTTGTAGAAAAATCTTCAACCTTTTCATGGTTTAAAATTAATATAACTTAAATAAATTTTATCTTTTAAACCTATGTTATTTTAGATGAATTTTAGTTATTGTTATTTATGCTGCAGTGCCCGATTTCGTTAGAAAGCGTAAAGCTTTTTTAAAATTAAAATTTCTTGCCTTATAAACAATTGAACCGAAGTTAAAATGAAAAGTAGACATATTTTAATGTACATCAAAGACAAGCTTAAGCCATGAATACCTACCTACCTGAATGCTAATGAACTATACATAGGTAGAGATGGTTGATACCTGAAATAGGTTGTCACTGTGGTTCCAGTTACCAGAGACCGATGTGGAACCGGTTCTTTGTCCAGTTACTTTTGGAAATAGTTCCTTTGGGTTTCAAAATCATAGGGGGAGGGGGTGGTTGCTAGAGGATTTATAAGAACAGAAAGTTTTCTCGGAAAGGGGGGAGGCTGGCTAGAGAAATTTTGAGAAAAAGGAACTGGTTCCTCAAAAATTTAAAATATTGTATTGCATTTTTTAAAATTTTCCAATATTTTTTCATTTTTTATAAATATTCAAAAAGGAACCGGTTCCTCAGAGAAAAAATATCGACGGTTCCAGTGACAGCAAGGGAACCGGTTCCAATTAACCGGGACAGGAATATCGACCATCTCTATACATAGGTACACATTATGAAATATTTTGATATAAACATAATAATTATAGTATGGAGAAATACCACTTACATGAAGGAAAAACATGTGAAACCCACAAAACAAAACATATTAATATTTTACAAAGTGCAATATCAAACAATGTACCTACCGAATAGACAGTATTACCTTAATGAGCATAGAAGAGATTACACAACACATTCACATAGAAGACATACACATTTCTCTAAATAGGTGACATTCGAGTTAAAACATTGAAAAGCGTTATCAGTCCCAGCACTAAGCTACCAAAAAAGATTTAAAAAATAAAGGAGGAAGCGGTATTTACCTTGAATGACTGTTGTTTGTATGCACCCGACATTGAAAGCATAAAAAAATATTTGTCAATGTTTCATACAGTTGGTATTATCCTGGTTTATTATGTGTTTTGTACAGAGAAGGTTATCAAATGAGAAAGACATAATTATTACTGATCGACAATGGGCCGAAACGTTCTCTGCTTCGTGTGTGACAGAAAGAGTTAAAGAGGAACAATCGTTCAGAACGTAGATTAATATAGTAATTAATATACGAATTGTGGATACAACCTACATGAAAGATGTTTTAAGACAGAGGCGATGACAGAATACACAAACTTTTTTACATTTGTGTGAATTTCATAAGCCGAATCATAAAATTAAATGATTTACCGTTTTGTGACGGGATGAACAAGTATTAGTCACAGATATAATTGCAGAAATGCAACGTAAGCATGCTCTTAGTGTGTGAGAAAACATGCTTTGTAATAACGCAAAAGGAAGTTACATTATTTATGTAGTATTAAAGTGGAACAATCGAGTATTGTTAAAATACTTTTATAATTAATTAAGCATTACTTTATTAAGAACAGCATAGTGAAATGTTTTACTGAGATATTGTGATCTGTGTATGATATGTTGGTAAAATAAATAAAAATGATCGCAGTGCAGTAATAATCATTATCTACTAGTGTATATTATCTACACAATTATTTAATAGCTGCACGGTGCTTCCACGAACGGATATATCTAAACAAACATGTTAAAACGTTAAACACTTCGAGCCAGTCCAACCATAAACACACTGTCAGAGCGCAAACCTCATTCAATAATCAACTCCGTACTTTCAAGGTTTCGGGCTGTAATGTGCGTTATGTAATTGAATTGACTTGAAAACACATTTTCCTAAAATGCTGTGAGCATGTCAACATTTAAGTAGCAGTGAGGACATTGAAGTTCAACAAGCCGATTGGTCCATATATTGGTATAGACGGCTGCCTACTGTTTTAAGCTCGTTGCATATTCAGTATTCCTGTAGTATTACTGAATTATTGTGGGTTTAACACACAGGACAAAGTGAGGGTGATCAGTGATCACCATGTTCAATACTCAATTGATGTTCATGGGGAATATTGGTTTGTTGATGAAATAATACACAATAGACACGGCCTTGTTTATATTATAGTCAAATACATACATTTAAATGGTATGAGACACGTAAAACAATGCATATTAGACAGATGAGAAAAAACTTGTGAATTGAATTCGAGAGTGTGAATTTAAAACTCTGTATCACAACAAACTATGTAGGAACCTATGGGGTTTGGACCCAGGTCATCGAGTACACTATAGACAACATTAAAGCGGTTTGTAACTGACCTCCAGGAATTGTGTGACAGATGTGTCAACAACCATCAGAGGGCGCTGGATGAGATGCACCACTCCGTTCTTCACAGGAATGTTGCCCTTGACAATGTCGGCAAGGACAACGCCAGTGGCGTGCTTCGAATCTCCAAGAACGGTATTAGATTTTACGTAGGCTGAAAAATAAAGCCAAACACATTCTCAAATAATATTGTGGATGGGATTTAAAAAAAAACTTAACACTAAAAAGATAACAATCTGCCTGGAGCTATTCGTCAGGGTCATATTTAAGTTTTGAGCCACCCCAAGCAGTTAAATTTTGCGGCCCCCCATCCCATTATGTAATTGCCAAAGGTAGTTGATAATGTCCTGAAAGGAATTCTTCAATATAATATACAGAACAGTTGTAGAAAGAAGTTTTGGACTGTGGCCGCAATTTGGAATGAACTTCCATAAATATTTGTTTAAACTTGCTTAACTTTGTGCAACATATGTAAATTACATATACAGTCGTTAGATTTTTGGAGAAATCCCACCCCTTAGAATTTGATGCCCTAGACAGCAGCTGCCTAGGTTACCTAGACCCAAATACTGCCCTGCCTTTTGTATATTTGTAATGGAAAGTTCAGTGAAGTACTAATAAACAGCTACTACAGCTGTTAAGTATTATATATAAGATATTTATTTACTCAGAGTTTCCTGTCCATTTTGCGTTGTGGTGAAGGAGATAGTGACTTTGAGGTTATCTCCAAAGGCGAGGGTCTCAAACGGCATGTCGTCAGCAGTCGGCTTGGTGAAGAGCACCATGTTGGGGATGACGTGGCCATCTACCACTTTGGCGTCGATCATTTCGGGGCGAGGCTGTGGCTGGGGGATATATAACATCATTAATTATCCGAAAGGACAAAGAAAAACTGTGTTGCACACAAGACTTTATAGTGATCTGCTGTGGCAAGATGATAGAACTAGCCGAGAAGGATGGTTTAAAAGGAAGCATGCAGTAGAATGATTGTAAATCCTAGTAAAAAGCTAAAAATACTCTTTTTCAAGTTTTATAATGTTTGACTGACTAAATAGTGGTCTCAAATTGACGATTGACAAAGCTATTTCATCCATTTTGTCTCAAAACATTATCTTAATATCTACAATATCTATTAATTGTTTTTGTGTTTAATTCATAGAACTCCATTTAATTTTTTTTTTTAAATTTAATGTAAATTAAATTTAATAATGTTATTATTAAGTTCTGCAAGTATTTTTAGTTTTGAAGCAGTTCGAAAATGGCCTTAAACGCTAAAACAGCTGTCAATATAATAAAAAAAAAACTAAAAATACTTGCAGAACTTAATAATAACATTATTAAATTTGATTTATATTATATTAAAAATTTAAAAAAAAATCTACAATAACCAATTATCCCAAAATACAGATATTGAAAAGAAGAAAAAATCATTGATTTCGATTTTTACTATTTTTTGCGTCCCAAATGAATTTGAGTTTGAGACCACGGTACTAATATTCATACATAATATCTTGATATCATTCCGATTAATATGTGATACAAATTGACTGCCAGTAAAACAAGCAGGAAATAATAATATGTGGAAAATTATTTTGACGTATCATTATTTAAAAAAATCTTGTATGCACCACTTTACTTCAACTTGTAGCAAATTGGTTTCGGACCCGACCATTCCTTCTTCAGGACACATTTGGTTATTTATACTCTGATGACAGTTCTGTCTGAATACGGTTTGCTTCAACCTAAAATAAATTGGTGTGCACCTACAAGGCTTATTTAATAAAATTACAATAAAGAACTCCAGTCCATTATTTTATTTAAATACCAGTATTTTTTTATTTTATTTCTTAAAGTTCCTTTTTATAGAAACGATTGTTGAAGTTTTAACTTTTCAAAGCATGCTAAAACGCATAAAATCTATGGTTTGTTGGGTGTGACGTCACTGGGCCGTCGAATTTGACGTTAGATAGATTCACTACTCGATTTTGTATGCAAAAGTTCGAGACATTTTTGATTCTAAAAAATTATCTGCTGTCAGAATCTCGTCTCAATTGTTTTTGCAGTGAACCAAAGTGTAAACATGCAATCATAGCCGCACTTTCATTAATGTTTTCCGTCTTTCTTATATCCCGAACCTCGTTTTTGAGGTAATTTGTTAAGATGTCAAAACATGAATTAACTTTACCGTACATAATTATATTTTATACCCATAGTAAATAATAAGTTAATATAAGTAATACAATTATGTACCCATTTAGAAACTTAAGAAAAATAATAATATTTTTTATAATAACATTATCATAATTTCCGCAACTGACAATTGGTTGGTTGTCGTTTTGCGCATAAATACATCTTATTTCTTATAAAAATATATTTTTATTTTTATATTGAACAACAATTATAGAGCTTAGTCACCCAAATTAAGTTTATATTTCACCAATACCAAAAAAAATACATAGGTGTTGAAAACACAAAACAAAATTGAAAAATATTTTTTTATACAAACGTAACACCAAACTACAGGCGAACCTCTTATGTGTGACGTCAGATGCCGAAAAAGAAATGGTGCCTACTAAATAGGGCGTTTTGATGAGACGGTTTTTTTGCTTACTTTTAAATAACGATTTATAAATTCTAAGAATAATTATACACATATAATGAAACTTACACATTCAGAATCAGCGTATGCTGATCTATTTGAATATATTTTTTTAAAATTTTTAATTATTAATTATTTATATTGAGATTTAAAAACCTCATTTTAATATTTAATCACTGTAGAAAATAATATTAACATAACCTAAATGAAACATGAAAACGGAAAAAAACGACAGAAAATAAAAAGATTTCAGTCATTTCAATATAAATATAGCTATTTATATATAAGATAAATAATAATATGGGATAAAAATGAAGAATAATATTGACAAATCTTGAATTTGATATATGATATCAATGAAAATGACATAAATTGAACTGGTCTTATAAGCTAAGTTGGTTAAGCGGTTGCCTCGGATAGGCAGACGTCCTGGGTTCGAGTCCCAGATGCGACTGAAATCTTTTTATTTTCTGTCGTTTTTCCGCTTTCATGTTTCATTTAGGTTATGTTAGGTAATATTTTTCACTGGAGTTCCTTATTTCTAAAATATTGGTTTAAATAAAAGTGGTGAAAGATTGTGGTAATATAAGAAACGTGGGTGTTATATTTGAAAAAAAAAAATGCGGAAACCTCAGTAAAATGAGAAGCATGAAGATACTACGGAGTGAACCAATTGGATGTAAAAATAAGTTACGGAATACAAATATTATGTAGTTAAAAAGGTATGTGGAATAATCATATGTAGGTAATGTATTATAAAATTATTTAGCAAGCGGAGAAAATAGTCACAGTCTGTACCTTATAAATTATTAGAAGCAGCAAGGAAGTTGAACAACAAAAAAAAATATAAATAAGTACATCTGAGATTATAAACATAAAATAAAATAAAAACATATTATGTAATATTGTAGAAACAAGTGTCAGTAATTGAGTTAAGTTTTATTGACAAAAAATATCTAAACCTGTGGATTACAAATTTATAAAGAATAAATAAAACGAAAAGGAACTTTAAAAATCACCTTGAATCCTTCATCAACGGGAATGAAGAATGTGTGACGACCTTCACTCTTGAAGATGTCTTGTTTCTTGATCTGGGAAACTTTTTGCCGGAAAGATCTAGAAAAATAAAGCATGTGTTAACGAAATGGCGTCCTAGATAATTTTGAATGTCGAGACAAGTGCCAATGAATATAATATAAATATAGCTTGGCAATAAAATGTAGACATTTAATAAAGTGGAACTAAATTTTTCATTACTATAAGCTACTCACTTTGTCTTTGAAATTTGTTCCTCACAATCAATTTTTTCACATTACTGACAGATAGTTTTTAAGAAACAAGGTAAACTTGAGCAAAACATTATAATTGATTTTTATAGTTTTGATCTGTGAATTTGATTTTGTTTTTTTATTTATCTAACATCTGATGATCTAATACATCGTTTTTGGTTACATAAATTTTAGAAATACAAAAAATCGATTTTGCATGTAATTATCTTCCTTGCGTAGCGTTAAATAATAAAAATAAATAAACATAAAATTGTATAAAAATATGATGAAGAATCATCTCCTTTCAGAAAGTACTACCGTTTGGTTGAAGTAAAACGTATGTACTTCGACCATTACGCTTTTTTAAACATAGATTCGTTTTCTTATGAGCCATTTGGTGTTGCCATTTAAAATCTTTTGCAAACAACGTTGATAATATTTCCATCCTACCTAACACGATGGGTGCCGATTTCGAAGTCTTCAGAGCGCGACAAGAACTGGAAGGCATCGGGGTTGTAGAGAGGGTCGCTGGAGGTAGAGGACGGAGACACCGGTACTAGGACATCGTCAATCACGTGAAGAACCTGAGGACATTGACATATCGTCTTATTTGCGAGCCTACTACAGCTTAAATTACGAAAACACAGCGGAAAATATTCACACATAAACTTCCAATAAATTATTTAACAGAGGATATTTGATGGTTTCTTGTCTGCAGAGGGCCATCAAAGGGGATTTCATATAGGCAGTCATACCATTGGTAATAGTTTTGTTGTAGGTTTCACCATCAGTATCGCCCTGGTGAAAGATCACCATTCGAAATCGAAATGTTGGGAGTGTATATGTGTATATCTGACTAGAAGGGAGGCATTGAGACGAAGCTATCAGTGAAATCACTATTTCGATAAATCTATACTTCAAATTAGTTTACATAATGAAAACCAAAAATATTCCTTGGATAAATTGAACCCTTTCCTAAAAATTCCTTTGATAAGAATTAAAATAAAATTGTTACTTACGTTGTTAAAAATATAAGCGAAAACAACTAAATAATATATTTTTTCATTAGAAAATTATGAACGCATGTAAGAAACAAGTTTTTTAAAAATACTGCTTTATTGCTAAGATTATTTGTTAAAGATTCCCTTGATACATATATATTTTTCTTTTTTAAAAAAATCTTCACAAAATAAATAAAAACCGCATTTTGCGCTTACAACAAATATTTCTAGATTCTGCTTGCCAAGCGAATTTTATGGCTATTACCTGTATTCGTGGTGACATAAGGCACACACACAGCTTGTAGTAATATTTTTGGCATGTATATTTCTCTTAAAACAACTCGAATGTTGATTTATTAAAAACAAATACACTCTTTGTTAACTAAATTTATTATATATATCAGAAGTCGCGGTATTAGGACACTGAATGCAGTTGTTATTTGGGGCGACGCGGGCTCGGGGAAACGAATGTAAGGAGACTGGGCCTGGAAACATGAAACAGACCACGTGGGCGCTCTGGCTAGCTGGTGACACCAGTGCGTAGAAATAATGTTACGATTAGGTACCACTACAGTTGCTTGAAATGGCTTTAGCCGGCTTTGGCGACCATATCTAAGAAATCAGGTACTTTCCAACGCTCCTTTTCGCCATCTCTCCCCCTTCCCCATTCCATTCAGCCTCATAATACACCCAAATTGGGATGGCATAGTCTCACTGGTTCCAGACGGTAGGGAGTAGTTGGGACTCTTGCGGTATTCACCTAAAAAAAAGCTTCCCATGCGGTGGCTGGTAAAGTGCTTTGAAATAGTGCCTTCGTCCCTAAAACATTATCATAAAAATAGCCAACCTGACAATTTTCTATAAAATGGGACACCCTGTTGTACAAAGTAATTTTATGAGAAAATCATAATAAAAAAAAGACCTGTTTTTTATTGACGGTGTTGGAGGAGATGTAGTTGGAGCGGTGCGCCAGAACTTTGGCGTTGTTGATGTAGATGTCGTCATGGTGCGTGGAGCGCTTCCTCGTCACCCACAGCGGGGGGTTCCCCTCCAACTCCGAGTTCAGTGAGTGGGCCAGTTGGTCCAGGGTCATGGCCAGATTTGCTGGATGGACAAATAAAAATGTATGTGAATGCAGAGATTTGGTTTTAGACGCAGATAGCATATTATTAAGGATTATACTTACCAAGATAACCTAAACCTTACCTTTTCTTATCTAAACTAAAAGACGATTGATTTTTTTGAGAATCGGTCGGTGTAATTCTGATTCTGAGCTACGGCAAGCAACATTGTAAACGGCCAGAGGGAAGGGGGAGGCTGTTAAAAGGCTTGTTTATGTCTATTTTGTGAATAAGATTATAGTTTCAGCACACTTTAATTGATATGTGAACTTTACAATAAATTAAGAGGAACGGCTGCGCTGCCTGTTTCATACATAACTTAATTTTGGATTTGAGGCCAAAATACCCATTCAAACTGAATGATATATTTTATTAATTAAAGGTTCAGTAAATACCTAGTACGAATGAGAAGTATTTTATTTATTTTTGTTTTAAATTATGAAGCATAGGCAATGAAACTTTTTTTCATTATTTTAGAGGCAACTTGGAAAATTATTTGCGGTTTTACCTTATTTTTTTTTAATTCACATATTTGCTATGTAAATATGATTACATAAATAAAAATATAAAAATAAAACATTTAAAAAAAAAACCTTAAATTATGTACGGCAAATTTGTGTTCCAACGTAAATTGGTCGTTTTTAATATAATTTAAAGTCCATCATAATGCTTATTTTAATATTTTTAGATATATATATATATTTACTATATATATATATATATATTTATTTTTTTTCATTATATTTTCAAAGTAGACGGGGTAAAACTTTTTTTTTAAATCACCATTAGCCCCCAAATAATTTTTAAAGGTGCCTCTAAAATCGTGAAAAATCAATTAGTTTAATGGCCTATGTAAAACAAAAATAAGTAAATTACTTTTAATCCGTATTAGATATTTACTATATTTTTTTATGAAAAAAAAAATCATTAGGTTTAGGTGAGTATTTTGGCCTCAAATCCAAAATTAAGTTATGTATTAAACAGGCCGCACAGCCGTTCCTCTTAATGGTTCACGATATATATTTTAATATATTTTAAGTGTAACAGAGAGCGTGCTTTAAATGCAAACATGTATCGACACTATCGACAGCCCCTGATGAATTTTCCACGGGATGTTCAATAAACAAAATAAAATCCCGAGTTCCCTAAGTTAGGGGAGTCCTTCCAAACTGCTAAATATATATTTGCCCGTAGAAATTGCCAGTGCGACAAAATAATGCAACTAAAGACCTCTCGTTATTTCAGTGATTCCAGGAAATACTTTGTTCTTTTCTTCAATAAATATTTTTATTCGATTCCGCTAGAAAATCTGTCATCGTGTAAATCCCGATAGAAACAAAATTCTCCAGTTTTGAGGATATGACGGGAAACACGTCACGATGGCAACACTGGTGGGAGACGCTATTCGGTTGTACGTAGCCTAATGATAAATTTATTCGAGCAGATACATTAAATTCGCATTGAATTACAATAATTGAAAATAAATACTGCCGTTTCAATACATTATATACTCGTATATATAAAATCGTAACATAAAATGGTGCATGAGACTGAGGGGGCTGTAGCAGGGGGACGAAAGGAGGACAATCGATGAAGCTGAATGTATTTAATAAAAAAATAAAATAATAAAAGAACGTCTTAATATTTAAAGAGCTAAAACTATTTAAAGCCGAATTTAGCCGGTATTCGCTTCTCCGTTATATCGGCATAAATACACTAGTTACGAATATATTATATTCGTAAATGGCAAAATAAACACAAAGACACAGTAAAAACCTTATATGCATGGGAAACATTTTGAAAATATAATGTTCCCTCGTTCCCCCTTTAAGACTCGGTAAATAGGGACTAGGGCCATTTTCATTTCCAAAAAATAAATAATATCGATAATATTATTTAATATATATATCATTTTGTTACTGAAATGTTTATACTATTTCGGATATCAATATCGCTGGGAAATATTTCAGTTCTTATGAAATATATAATTACCCCTTCAAAAACGTAACCGTTAAATAAAATAGGTTTAGGTTGAAGTTTAATTTTTAGTGAGATTAAAATGAGTCCGGGATCTTCCAAATAAAATATTTCCGTTTAACAAGTGTGAAGTAAATAGTCCAGTAAAATTGAGTAGCTTCCTTGAGCTTTTATCCGTTTCTTGATTGTCAGTCCGTCCCTGGGTGGGAGGAGGTGGGATTGGGGTGGAGGAATATGACTTCCGGTTCCTGCGACGGTGGGTAATGCGATGCGATTGCACCCCGAGCGAATTAAATGCCTTCCAGGCCGGAAATACAGCCAATATCCGGACCCGAGATGCGTGACCGATTGACAGGAGCCGGAAGCCAAGCGGCTTTGTTTTGGTTGGCTTTTTGAAAGTGCATTTGCGAATTACCCGTGCTTTTAAATGGACTCGTATTGCTATTATTTAACGAAACGTGAAAAATTCATCAAGTGGCATTACCAGTATTCGAAAATATCACATTTACAAAGTAATAATCATTACTATGAGCCTTTATACGGCGCTAATATTCTACACAAAAAATGGTTTTGGTATTCGATTAGATAATTTAGAAATAAATAAAACCGACAACATTCATAATAATCAACGTAATTTATCTTCCAGTCCCATATTAGATATATTTTCCGTTAAGAGGAACGGCTGCGCAGCTTGTTTCATAAAAAAAACTTAATTTTGGATTTAAGGCCAAAATACTAAACAAAACCTAATGATATTTATTTTACTTAAAAGGTATAGCAAATACTGTGTGTTTTTTTAGAGGTTTGATTTTTAAACATCTGTGAACTGGCCTCCACGGTCGTGTGATCTCACACCATTAGATTACTTTCTTTGGGGGTATGTGAAGTCACTAGTCTATGCTGATAAACCAGAGACATTGGACCATTTGGAAGTCAACATTCGCCGTGTTATTGGCGATATACGGCCCCAGTTGCTCGATAAAGTTGTCGAAACTTGGACTTCACGATTGCGCTGCATTCGAGCTACCCGTGGCACTCAATAATGGCATAAAATTATCTATTAAATAAAGCCTATATCATAGACATTTAACATTATTTTAATGTGTGTTTTTTTTCATTTCGAATATACCTCTAAAAAAACACCCTATATCTAGTACGATTTAGAAGTATTTAAAATGTATTTTTTTGAACTTTCGCTATTTCAGAGGCAACTTTAGCAATTATTTCGGGGCTAATGGTTGTTTAAAAAAAAGTTTTACCCCGTCTGCTATGAAAATATAATGAATATAAAATAAGGAAAAAAGGTGTTAAAATAAGCATTACGATGGACTTAAATTTAATCAAATGAAACACTTAAACTTTGTTTTAACCACATTTATATCACACGCCTACCGATTTCGGAACAATCGTTCCATCGTCAGGGCAAAGTTACTCCTCACTATGGATTACTGTTCCGAGGCGGACTGTAGGTTGTTGTGTTTGTGTTACTGATACTTATGTTGCCTTCATAATTTTTTTGATTTCCTCATTTTGATGTTGACTTAGCCATATTTTGATGTTTTTGTACATTAGTATCCCGTGGTATTTTTAATATTTTTGGTATTTTTATACAATTTTATGGCATCGAATATATGTTTTTTTTTCTGGCCAAAAGATGTATTTAATCATGGAATGTTAATTAGATTTGAGGTTTTAGTCTTTGTAGTGTATTGGTCAGTAAGGTACTCAATTTTCCTATAAAATTGAGTAGAGAATTTTTTGAATAGAGTTTAATACAGAAAATAAAAAAAACATAAAAAAAAATCTTTTGACGGAGTTATTATAGGTAGTTTTCAGATTGTTTTTAAATTTTTTTTTTTAAATATATTTTTTTGTGCTTGCAAGATTCATGTGGGTGTTTGAGGTAGGTTATCCCCAGCCAATAATCCCATAAAAGTACATAAAAAATAATACATTTGAGTGCGCCTTTGTGCCCGAAATATTTCACCAGCGAAGGAAGATTCCGTGGACAGAATTCAAATAATATACCCAGGTTTTATGAAACTTTGTAAAGTATCGTAAAGGCATACAAATTTGACATGTTATTAATGATATTATGATTGATTGAATCTACACTAGGGGTCTTATTTAGGGCGAGGACAGTAAGGACACGAATGACTGCAGATTGTTTTTTTTTTCTATCTACCAGGAGCACAGTGCAATTGAGGAGGTGGGTTTGATGTTTTTATTTTATATATCACCACGGATACGTTTTAGAATAGGTAGATATGAAAAGAGAGGGATTGTTGTGTATACTCTCTGATTGAAAACATGGTTCAAAAATAGAGAACAGAGCAGAGGAAAAGAGATTGGGTTTTAGATGTTTTTGCTGTAACATGATGCAGGTAGAGTTTTTATTCTGGAATCAGCCCGAATCAGCCGCGGGCGCGGTGAAAGGGGCCCGTGCAATCCATGCTAGCTAGGATAATGGTACTTGCAGAACACAACAGCTTTTTTGAAAATAAATTACGGCGACATCGAAACATTTTGTAAAATCCCGAAAAAACGTGATTTCGAAAAAAATACATAAGAACGAAAAAAAGACTGATGTCAACGCACACGGAAACCCGGACATTCTATCGTGTTCTATTGTCAACATGAAATTTAAATATTGCAAGATCAACATTAATTGCGAACAACTTTTTCCATCTGACGTGCTATTGCTATTACTTGATGTGCACCTTCATAAAACTGCGCTATAGAAATTTACTCTTATTATTATTATTATTACTGATTATTTTACCTAGATCCGGGGAAATTTCCTTCCATAATAATAATAATAGTAATATTTTAATGATATGTATAGCGCCGTTTTTGGGGAAAATCACCCCAAGGGTGTTGTTAAGTACAATCTTTCGAGGATATAATTGATGAGAATAATATTTAAGAGGAACGGCTGCGCGTCCTGTTTCACACAAAACTTAATTTTGGATTTGAAGTCAAAATACTCACCTAAACCTAATGATCTTTTTTTTCATGAATTAATTACTTTACTTACTGATATGGTATAAAACAAGGGAATCGTCCACGACCCCCTTGTGTCGTTGGAAGGCCTGGTTGGTGGGAGCGAACAGGGTCACCTGTCTGTACTGGAGCGTCGTATTGGCGATGCGACTGCGCTCCAGTAGTGCGTAGAACTGGAAAAAAAGAAAAAAAAAGTTAATAAAAAATACAAGCGCAAAAAGCCCCACTTTCACTACAACCCTATTTATAGTTAGAGCAGAAAATCCAGGTGTGTTGTTGCGTACGGAGTATCTAAAATGTGCAGACGGTGAGTGTTGGTATCACGAAATTTGTAAAACGTTTCCTTTCGGAACTTCTAGGTCACGGGCAACTATTTTCAGCTAACAACGTCATTTTCATTTCCATGATGAGCTCCGAAAAGCTTCGAAACATCATCTCATCGTGAAAAAAAAAATATTTTGCCACATTCTTACTTACAAATTTAATAAGTAAATTCTTAAGCGAAACCGGGTAGTATATATGTAAAAGATTTTATGTAGCTCACCAGCAAAGGAATCTTTTATGTAAGAAGCATTTAAAGTATTAATTACGAAACCCTGTAGAAAAATTGTACAATATTTTCAAATACTATAATATCATTGATAAAAATTACACCCATTAAAAAAAAGCTTCCTCTCGCAAAAAACGTGGGAAAATAATATGAGTAACGAATATTTAAACTTAATTTGGAACGAAAAAGCTCACGAAAACCGGATAACCGATATAAAAGGATTGACTGCAAAATACACAAAACGTTTTTATTTTATAAATCTCCATAGGTACCTATAGATTATACCTACACCGTGTGTCAGTAAAAACGGCACCATGTTGGTATCGTGAGTGCCTCGAGTTTGGGAAGAGTTTTAAAACCCTTTTAGGTTCGATAAGTAGGCTTTATTGTATAACATTATGTACAACGAATTATTAATGACATCATTAACTAAACATGAATTTTACGTTGGTTATTCCAAAAATTTGTTACGGCCAATTAAATTAAATTGGCCTATAATAATAAAAAAATATGATGTAAAAATGGTAGGTATAAGTGTTCTAGCTGAATTGGATTGTAGATTTTGTCTAAAATTTTACGGGTAACAACTAGTAAATAAAAAAAATAAAAATGCCATCGGATGAGGGGTCGAAGGTGTATACGATCTCTTAGCCCCATGTCGGCGAGTGGAGATGCAGCAGTTTCAATTTGGGAAACGGGAATGAGTACCGCCGCCCCGGGACCAATTCATTGGATAACCAACACCTCGGCCATAGGTCACTCCAAGTAATTCGTTACGGTAGGTGACTTAGCAGGAATGTCCGGGTTCATGGGGTGAGGATTGGGGTGCAGATTCTTCTGCCCACTAAGTACGTGGTAGGCCGGATCGGGAGAGGCCTCTCCAGCCGAACTCTATCGACACATCGCGTTAGGAGGGATGGATTAATACGTTCGTCACTCCTGGACACACTGACTCTCAGATTCCTACCCACCTATCATATAGTTTTCCTTCCCAAAACTTTCTATCCATCCTTTCTTTTAAAAACTCTCCAGACAACATCTCCAAAGATGACATAGGCCCGGAGGAAAATTATTTTACTCAGGACCTCCTGTGTGGAGTCAATGTAAAAAGCATTCCGGATCCACAATCTTGAATTCTTAATGAATATAAATAAGAGTTTTAGAGTCGCAAAGGGGTTAAAATATGAAATAAATTTAAAAAATTCAAGAAAAATCTGAAAATTATGTTAAATGCTGCAAAACCTATAATTTGAATATTTTCAGGAACCTAAGTTATAACGCACGAGGGGTGAGGGCGTTTTTATTGAACCGTTGCGTAGAAATCTAAAATATCAAATAAAACGGTACCGACACTACCGACAGATGGTATTCGCCAAAACTTTCCAAAAAAAACACGCAGGGTAGGATTAGTATGGAGGTGCCCACTGCCCATGTAGAACTCGTTGGCAGTACGTACATGTATGTCACAGATGCCGAGCGGGCCGACCCCAAAGTTTGAGGTCATAGAATTATTCGCTTGTGTAACATGAAACTTTATTAAGCCAAATATGTTTCCCTGAATTTTAAAACACACTAATTTATTGTACTCAAAAGCTGTTTCGCAGAACTTTTTACCATTTATTTTGTTAAAAATATCGATTGAAATGTCAATTACTACGGCTTAACGTGAAAGCTAAGTATAGTAATATTATAGGAAAACATGAGCATTTCCACCATAAAAAATTGAGTGCATAATGTGAACAGTAAATTTCCAATTATAGTATTAAGGAAAATGTAAAATACAGGTATTATTTTTAATGATAAATTGGTTTTCGTAAAGGCATATTTTGATAAAATTTATTTTGTGTTTATATGTATTTATTGTTTCAAATTAGTGCATAGATACACACTTATGTTCCAATACTATTCTTAAATACATATTGTATTTTTTTATACAATAATCACATATTTTCAAAATACGATTTAAAAAAAAATTCTTCTAATTGAATTTCCTAATTAACGTAATTCGCCAATATCATTGCTCCGTACATCAACGACTTTTGACATTTTTTTTCTAATTTAATTTAATTCCTTTTCCTCGTGTCATGTGTGCGTTTGTTTTGCGCGATTGCAAATGTACGTTAAAAACATTTAAAAAATTATTCTAAACGTATACAGTAATAATTTAATCCAGAGTGGAAGATACTCTCAGTATCGCCTTGGTGAAATTTGGTGACCAGATCTGAATAGTCAGGTATTTTCCAAACTTCCTCTTCCCCTTGTCCTTCCCCTCCCCAATACCTTCAGCCTCACAACATTCCCCAATTGGGGATGCCATAGTCTCACTGGCTCCATACGGTTGGGAGTAGTTGAGACTCTTGTGCGGTATTCATATTTTAAAAAAAAGTTGATAAGCAGAGGCATTACAATGCAAGACATTCATTAATTGCCAACAATACAAGAGTAACAATGTATACAATAGTATTGGGTTGTACAGGAATGTAATTGAAGCTATACGATATACAGCATACATAAATATACTACAAAACAATATAATTTCCCTGTAATCTAGCAAAATACATGGTTTAAAAAAATGTTCTTTCTATTATTTTAAAATTTTATTCCACGCATACAATAGTTCCACAAAAATGACAAAATTGAGATAAAAACAATCGTCTGAAAAATAAAAATATTATGGGTAAGTTACTTTAGCGCAGTGATGCGCAACCTTTTTACCCGGAGGGCGCAGTCGGTGGTGTCGCTAACCTACTAAAGCGGTACCCCATTTCAATACACTTAACATAGAAAGCATAAAAAAGCGCCGAGGGCGAAGTATTAAAGAACATGAAAAAAAATTCTAATGATTTTGCGCGGCTTGTTCAAAAAAGTTTGTCGCGATACTTTTCGTATTTTGTAAAACTGAACGGAAAACGTTAAATATTTACTATGGCATATCCGGAACTCCGAACGATTTCTATTAAACAAAACATATCAAAATTTCTCCTGTAACTTACATATTTTACAGAAACAATATTTCGATAATTTAGTTCAATAAGGAAGTAACTCAAAATTTCTGGGTTTTGCGTTAATGATGCGAAATTTGGTAAAGAAACTCTCCCTTGTCATATTTTAATAAAAAAAGTAAGTATAATTAGTCCTAATTATGTAGTAAAATCAGATAATTATTTATGGAATTATAATAAAATCAGCACATTCTTAGTTCAATAGATTTCAAATCCAGTTTTCACAAAATGAGGAATTTTGAGTTAGTTCCCCATTGAACTAAGGTATCGATTTGTAAGCTTACCGTTATAAAACTGAACCCGTTAAAAATATCAAACATAGCACCAACAAAAAAGCGCCACAGGTTAAATTGATTTGCCAATAAATGATATTGATTTTTATTGTTCGGGAAGTCAGATTACCACCAAAACTATAAAAATCTATTGGATTTTTATAAAAAAAATGCTTCTAACAAAAAGTGAAACCACAAAATTCTATCGTTTTAAGAATATGTCAAAAAGCTTGTTATTTTGAGCCGTTGATTCAAAACTTTGAAAACATATTCAAATTTGGTTCTAAAACCCCTTTGCACATTAAAACAGAAACCGTTGAATGTTCTTTACCGCAATTTTTTTAAATATTTTATATAGCCAAGTGAGCTCGTGGGCCGCGGGATGTTCATCGATGCTTTGGGGCTTGTTTGATCCGTTCCAATTTTGAAAACGTCACACTGGTACGAAAAAGGAAATTATTTTGTTGATTTCTAGCGAAAGCATCGCCTGCTAATGTATAAGGCATGACAAAAAATAGTTGTATTCTAAAACGAAAGAAATTATGAAAAATAAGTAGGTAGGTACCTACCCACTACCAATCGATATATATATATTAATCAATGTAAGTTTGTTTGTTTCTCCTCGATGTTCTCAATAATTACTCTACCGGTTTCGCTGAAAATAGCACACTTTGTTTTTATTAGTGCCAGGAAGGTTTAGAAAGTAGTTTGAATGAAATCCAATATGTAAAACTGTTGCTATAACGTTTTAAAATGAGTATGAAAAACATTGAACCCGCCATGATGTATTGAGATTAACCCATAGATATACCAATCCGGTTAGCCACAGATTACATATTCAAAAGAAGAAGGTTTGTTTGGGTAGAATATTTTTCAAAATGGAAAATACGAGTAGGTACCTACTTAAGAACTTTATGATTTAGATATATTTTGAAAAAATAAACTTTTGGAATTATTTTATTTGGAGATAGTTACTTTCGCTGTCAAATCAATTATGGCACCCTAGTGACAAGTGAAAAATTCAGAGCAAGGCCGGGTACACATCAGCTAGTAATATTTAAAAAAAAGTTCAGCACTAAAAGTTTTCAGTAAGAAAATATCGGAAGCATCCATATTATGACGGCATTAAATCTTTCAAGCGACAATCGGACCAAAGTACCGATAATCCCCAATTAAGCGGCAATAAAACTTCCTAGTACAATTACCCCGCAGCCGGTCGTCCTTTGTGTTTATGTGCGCATTTAGATTCGGCATTGGGCACATTGTTTTGGGGTATAAGTGACGGGGCCAATCAATGACTACCCTTCAATCGGCGATGAAAGGACGATGGAAGATGTGGAACATGATCCGGTTACGAACAACCTGACAATATTTGAAAATCTACTACCATGAGGAAACATAGAAGCCGGCAAATCATATGACGGAGTGAGAGATTCTACACTAATTTATTTCATTTTTGAAATACTTTGAAATGTGTGTCCCCACTGTCAAGAGCCAGTGTTATAGCATTCCCAATTTGGATATGATTTGAGTCAGAAGGGAATTTGAGGGAGGAAGGAGATGGGGAAGAGGAAACATGGAAAGCACCTGGCTATTCAGATCTGATGACTAATACGGCTAAAGTGATTTAAATTAACGTTTCGATTCTGAATGGTGGTCTTTCACCAGGGTGATATTGAACGTATCTACCACTCTAGAACGGATTGCAAATATATTATGCAGAGTGTATCAGCATGTACGCGACAAACCTTAACCAGCGATTCCTGAGCTTATTTTGAGCAAAAAATGGAAAGGGAAATTTTGGTCTCTACTTTTTTTCTAATTATAACAATGACAACAAAAAGTTTCACGTGTCATTGGCCACCCAGTCGCGTAAGCGCCCAATCCCCCACCCTGGCACGAACTGTTTTTTACTGTTACTACTGTTTTTTAAGTTTTTGGGTGAAAATCAGAGATCAAAATGTTATTTACATCTTTTAATTCAAATAAGGTCAGCGGATTTGGACGTCAGTGGTCAGGAATCACTGGTTAAATTTGGTCGCGTACGTGCTGGTGTACACTCTCTACATATTTTTTTGTACGTGAGGAGAAATACCAAATGAAACAATAACTCTGTGCAAGATTAATTTTTTTATCACCTACAGGTATCGCTTTAATCAAGCTTTATCAAAAAAGTTGTAAAACAAAGTTATTGTCAAACGACGAAGTGATTGCCTTCTACGAACAACACATATTAAAAACAGATATACATTTGAATTAGCTTCATATAATTAATTTATTTTTTGTCGAAATACGTAAATAGTATTAGTTCCTTTGGTTTCCACTTTGGTATCATCTGTACAGTTACATAATCAAAGCCTTCAATAGAGCCTTCGGATTATCGATCCCAACAGGGGCAGGGGCTGGCAGAAAATAGATGCCAGAATAAAAGCGCCTATTCAGTGAGATTGTTCGTATTACCTAAACCATTGTTGGAACGATACAAAGGAGCCACTCCATTGTCTCCGAGGATTGAGGCAATCTGCTACTGAATATTTTGAAATACTTGTCGGATAACTTGTCGATTTGCTGGAATTTAAATTTTTAAATATTCGATAACCATTCAGGAATATTTTTCACCTTTTTAAAGTTTCTTTAATCAGTTACATCTAGCGGCCCGAGTTATACGAATTGTTTTTTTTCAAACACTTTGATAGATTTTCTGTGATAAACTATAGAAATCGAAAATTCAAAAAATAAATATTAGGTAACCTACAAATGATTAAATTTTTTTTTTGCTCATAAATGATAAAATCTCAAAGAGGCAATTCGGTTTGTACTAAAAGTTATAAGCCTCCCCGCTCGCCATTCGCGCTCAGTCTGGTGGATTAGAAAGATAATAAAACACTTATTTCCGCCAACGCGGGCCACTAAAGGCGCTAGTGTAGCACGTTGCCATCTCAACGGATGGGAAATGTCAGGGGCTGGCGGCATCGTTATATTTTTACGGTATTTCGTTACATGCAATTTAGCACTGGTATATTGGAGTTTACCAGTACCAGACAAGACTGTTCGTATTATGGCGGTCGAATTAGAATTAACATTTAACATTGATTTATTATTAAAACGGTTGAGCGACACAATTTTACTACAGTCTTGGCAAAAAATATTTAAACGATATGGATGTATGAACAAGCAATTATTGATAACTGGTATATCTCTTCTCCATTATAAAAAAAAATTAATCTTTGTTTTCGATTTTCTCAAAAATTACTGGCGCGGTTTCGTTGATAGCACAGTTTGTTCTTATTAGTGCCGGAAAGGTTTAGAGAGTAGTTTGAATGAAATCCGATATGTAAAACTGTTGCTATAACGTTTTAAAATTAGTATGAAAAACATTGAACCCGCCATGTTGTATTGAGGTTACCCCATAGATATACCACTCTGCTTAACCACAGGTTACATATTCAAAAGAAGAAGGTGTGTTTGGGTAGAATATTTTTCAAAATGGAAAACACAAGTAGGTACCTACATAAGAACTTTATTATTTAGATATATTTAGAAAAAATAAATGTTTGGAATGAAACAAAATTTTCAAATGAATGTTTCTTTGTTTAGAGATAGTAATAGTCGTCACAAGGCATTACTTTCGCTGTGAAATCAATTATGGCACCCAAATGATAAGCAAAAATTCACAACTTCATAAGTTAATACAAAAAAAAATTCCGGTCAAGACCGGGTACACATCAGCTAGTATTGATATAAATTTAAAATCTATCAGTACTCAACATCACAGCATTATTTTAAGTAGGTAGATACCACCAAAAAATAATAATAACATATTTTACACCTTTTTATTAATAATTATGTAAGAGGTGAATATAGAAATGTCATACCGATATTATTTTTTAATTTAGTATTGTACAGCAAAAACATTAATATTCTTATCTTCTTTCCATATATACAAAGAAGAGTGTCTGTGGTTGGGTGGGTGGGTTTATTGTTATACAAATCTACAGTTTTATTTCGAGATTGATGAAATTTTGATTGATGAAATAGACTTGACCTTACAACACGAGGAAGGTTACTGTCTACATGAGATTTCGAAAAACCACCCCCCCTCTCCCCTTTTCCCACCCCTTAAAGAAGAATCTTGGTACTTCTTGAAAAAAATTTGCACACTTCACGTTCAAAATAAGAAAAAAATACTAGGTAGGGCTAGGGGTGGGGGTAACACATCAAAACCTCAAAACTTTACTTCAAAACATTAATAACCACGTACAACGGCGGGATACGAGAACTTAAAGAGAAGCGAATACTTAACCGAGAGTAGGCAATAATATAAAATTTCAAATATATTTATCAATTTTTATAAATTAACTTTATTAATATTTTTTAGAAAAACATGCCAAATAATACAGAAACTATTAAAAAAATCTGTTATTAAATTGGGGCCTCTTTACCGAATACGTGGGGCAAGGCTGTGGTTGCACTATTTATACGGCTTTATATCGGTGTGTGTGTGCAATATGTGTGGGCAGTGTGCACTCTCCGTAATTCGTTTGAGAATCTCAGGTTACAGGTGAAAAGATAGCCTTTAGTTAGGACTAAGACCACCCCACCGTAAAGCTAAGATTCCAACGGCAGATTTACTCCTGTCTTATCTACAAGACTCTTGCATGCATTTTTAACTGGCTTAGATAAATTCATGTGAATATATTTCTCTACCGAAGACACGAAAGCGTTACATAAAAAAATCACTATTTTAAAATTGTCTGATTTTTTTTAAGATCTTTACTTATTTTACAAAAACTCCATACTACATATTATTTTTAAAATAAAACCACAGTACTTGGCCGGCGCGGCGTTTGAAATTTGACATTTCATTTAAAATTGACAGTGAATTTGACGATTTTAGGAGGTGCACGTCGTTTTTACGAAATTATAAGAATATTTTTTGCTGTCAGATTCATTTGTACGATCATGAACACTGATAGTGAGTTTGTTAATTCATATTGAAAAAATAAACCGATTTTAGTTAGGTACGTAATTTGAGAGCCGAGAGAGCAAATTACTAAATGTACAATTTTTCATTATTTTATTGAAGTTTAAAAACCTCATTGTAATATTTAATCATTGAAGAAGATAATATTAACATAACCTAAATGAAACATGAAACCGAAAAATAATAACAGAAAATAAAAAAGATATCAGTCGCATCTGGGACTTGAACCCAGGACCTCTGTCTTTCCGGGACAACCGTTTTACCAACTGAGCTAATGAGACCAGTTCAATTTATGTCATCTTCATCGATATCATATTTCAAATTCAAGACTTTGTCAATATCATCCTCTATTTTTTAATCCCATATTATTGCGACTGATATCTTTTTATTTTCTGTTGTTTTTTTTCGGCTTCATGTTTCATTTAGGTTATGTTACTATTATTTTCTTCAATGATTAAAATTTACTAAATGTACTTTAGTAGATGTAGATTATGCACGTATGTAGTATAGTAAACATCTACTAACGTAGGTTTCTTACACACAACGTCATTCACAGCTAAGAATGGCAATCGATTCTTTAATTGAACACTGGGGCTGTCAGATCGAACCTTTTACAGAAGTTTCTAAAATATGAATAACGGTCTATTTAAAGAACTATCGCTCGATACTAAAGCTTTTGTGTCCAACCTCTCACCCTTGTGACGTAGGAAAAACGTGGATTTGGGTTTCCTTAGAAAATCCCAACGGTGAACTAGACAATGAATTTTTCATTGATCCCATTTTCTTGACGAAAAGTAAAACTGCGATCGATGGGTACAGTTTGAGAAATTTTATTTACTTAATAAAATACTATTTATGATTTATTATAAAAACTTTACTGATTTTGAGATTTTTAATATTAAAACAAAGAAAGACGTATTATTTTATTATACTTGAATTAACCCATAATATAAATGAATCTCTAAATAAATATTTTAGTTAGTTCATCTAATGTCTTCTAGTTACCTCTTAAATTATGTGATTGCATGTAAAAGCTGTGTTTAACTTGTACGGTCTTTTACATTTATGTTGTTTTATATGTACGTTGTTTTATAATAAATTTTACGTTTATGCTGTTTTACTCCAGCGTTCCACAACCCGCTTTTTTTTTTTTTTTTTGATTTTACGGATTCTTTCGTAATCCTCTAACTAGCTGGGGCTTATACAAATACCCCTCATGTGTTCTGGCTAACTAGTACTCCGGCCACTTTGGCCTTATTACTATTACCATCTGATGGTTTTATTTAAATTGACTGAATTTATTAATTACATTTCATGACTTTTAGGGAAAAGATCTTAACTGGATAAAAAAACCCTATTCCACAACCCGCGGCCCGCGGCTCTCATGCCGCCCGCGAGCCCGTTTCGTGCGGTCCGCTAGCCTTTTCATGCGACTCAATCGAATAAACAAAAATAACTAGCATTCATTTATTGGTTTGACATCGGGCGAAGAAAAATGTTCGCTCGCGGTGCCTTTTCTATGCGCGCTGTAATTAATATGTTGAATGGACTACATTATATAGAGGTACACGATGTTGTTTTTTAAAACATGGAAGTAACGAAAGTGAGTTACGATTTTTCTTATTAATATTAATAGCAATCGTTCGGATTTCCGGGTGCTATGATCAACATATTAACGGTTTCCCCTTACAAACTTACAATATTTTATATATAGTGTTCTTCTTTATTGATAAAAATCGACAGCATTTATTGATTTGACCTTGGAGACGAAAATTTTCCACAAAGTGCAAAAGGTTACCCAAACAAATTTTATTTAAAAAAAAATATATATTTAGACATGGCATCATATTTAGCAGAAAGTTATTATAAAATGCAATATTTTTGGTAGGTAAGTAGTTTATTTTTTGCTTTATAATAGGGACGTTTGTACTGCATACGCATACAAATAAAAATACACTGGTGATGCCACCGAATGCAAAGTTGTTAAGCTGTAAGTACCCTACCCACTACGCCTACGTCTCGGGAATGACTTGAAAATTGATAAATTGGCCCTCCGGCTAAAAAGGTTGTGCATCACTGTTTAAGACCTAGTGTTCGGTTTCAATAAGAAGATCATTTTATTTGATTATTAGTATTTTTAATATTTTAATGTCATTCTTTGTTTAACTATTTTTAGTTCAATTCGGAATGTGATAGTATCTTTATGTTAGAATTTACTTTATTTACTCATTGTGAGCGCAACAAATTAATAGACAACTTACCTCAATATGTACCTCTCTATGCCTTTCAAATGTCAAAGTTATAAAGTGCGACAACTGCATTATTCATTCTTTTTTTATCACCAAATTCTCAATAAACAACTTACTGTAGAGATAATCAAGCCTTGCTAGACCAATGTATTATTCATCACAAATATAATATTAGTATTAAACAATTAGTGTTTTTAATCTAACAAGTAACATTAACCCATCCGCATAAAAGAACTTCTCGACACAACTCGATCCATCCATATGTCCAAGCCTCACGAACTTGGGCTGATCGAGGAGTCCTGGCGCACTCACCTAGCATTTTACGCATTCAGGTTGTTTATACTTTGCGTTACACCCAGGATCGTTTTAGGTTTATGGGGGTAAACATGTTCGTTGTTTTACAATTTAATTGTGTAACAACTTCGCTGTTTAACATCCTCTCGAAATCCATAATCCGCAGCGTTTCGGAAGTGTGCGCCTGATACCAGATGCTGTCACCCGTGATGAAGGGCCACTTAAGCTCGTATTAGAATACTTTTGAGTCTAACCTTTCGCATCATCTGCCACTCAGTGTCAACTGTCAACCTCTTGAACGGAGCCTGAAACTTGTTCGATAGAAATACCGAACACCCCCGTATTGTTAACTTGCGCGTAAAGGAATTTACATACGAAGGTACCCATTTCTGGAAATATTAATAATAAATATGCCAAACGTTACCTACTCGGAAGCTTATTTTGCGAAGTTCGACTTTGAATGTGGAATAAATTACTATTATATTCAAAATATATTCATATTTTATTTATTTAACGTTCATTACTCCTCATGCAATAACAAATTAATATTATAAATCTAGAAAGTAATGTGAAATCACGGGCGTCACTACTGTAAATATTGTTGATAAAAAAATTGTTAATTCGTTTGATATTCTCTCTTTCTCAGAGATAAGGGAGTCAACCAGGTTGATAGATTTTTTAAAAATGAATAATTATAAAATTAAAAATCAATTTCATTCTTGAAAGGTTTATTTATTTAATATAAATGGTACAAATATATCATAAAAAATAATTACGTGTCACAGTTAACTACAAGCACAAGAATATAGCATAAGTAATTTCAAAAAGTAACTATCAAATGTGGCATTAGGTCGTACAATGACATCACAGAGTTTATAAAGAATAAAAGTTCATGAAGGATATAAAAGTAAAAGATATGAGACATAGGCGCACATGTAAAAATAAAAAATAGTAAACTTAATATTGTAATTTCTTCACACATTTGGTATTCACTTCGTGGCGTAATTATTAATTAATTAATTAAAAAATATACTTTGTTTACACCACTTTATAAATATACATAAATATATACTCGTACATGTTTCGACAGCAATGATGACATCAGCATTGCTATCGAAACATGTGGATATTTATGTATATTTATAAAGTGGTGTAAACAAAGTATATTTTTTAATCGATTAAATTAATATTGATTGAAAATATATGATAGTATATGCAGTTAAATAGACCCGCTACATCTGCGTATCTATTACTAACTTCATGTAATCTAGGTACAAGCGAGTGTTTGTAATGCTCAGTCCTGGTGTTGTTACATTTAAACATGATTTTGGAACGAGTAGCTCTCGTAGGTATATGAACTTGAATAAGGTGTTTATATTTAAACCATAAACTAGTAGTACAATAATTGATAAATATGAAAATAACCACATTGGGCCGGTCTCGTGTGGTACGGTGACAGATGGTGAGCGCTGATTTTATCGGCCGGTTTCCTTCGGCCGGTGATAATTTGTATGGTAAAACACGCAAGGTGGCACACTAAAGCGCCACGAAGACGATCAATATTATCGTCAATTCTTCGCTCAGATCGCACAAACAACGCACAACACGCATTTCCAACTAGCAAATACATAATTAAACCGTCAAAAGGGCAAAATATGGTGTGTGAAATCATTTGTGACTATTAATACCTAATATACTGGGAATCTTATAATTTCGTTAGTGTTCAACTATTTCTAGACACTTGTTTGTAATTGACTAGCTCATTCGTCGCGCATGGACGATTAAAATATATATATATATATATATGAACACCGCACAAGAGTCCCAACTGCTTCCAACCGTCTGGAGCCAATGAGACTATGGCATCCCCAATTGGGGAATGTTGTGAGGCTGAAGTTATTGGGGAAGGAAAGGAGAAGGGGAAGGGGAAGAAGGGAAAATACCTGGCTATTCAGATCACCAAACACGGCTAAAAGCCATTTCAAACAACGTTTCAATTCTGAATGGTGGTCTTTCACCAGGGCGATACCGAAAGTATCTTCCACTCTGGAACGTGCGCAAATAAAATATATATTATTTTTAAATAAATTAATTGTGAAACAACACAAATTAATTAAATAAAATTTACTTGCTCACGCCAGGATTTGAACCCGCGACCTTCGGATTCGTAGTCGAGAGCCTTACCCCTCGACCATGGAGGCCGTCAATAGACGATGTATTGACGGTAATATTGACAATGATTTCTCATATAAATAAAAAATATATATGATATTAAATTATAACAAAATAATTAATATTCCGTTCCAAGAACAATTAAATTTACCAATGCGGAGACATTTTAATATGATCTCCATTGAAACATACATTAATTTATTTATAGCTAGTTTCTCATCGGGGGGGATCAATATTCTCAAGCACGCAGTTTATTCTTTAATTCTGTTAGAAATAGCATTCAATAGTCACCTCCTTCAAATAATCGACCGGTTACCGCCCGGCATAACCCGGGCCTTTGCCTGCGCACTTATTTTCCACTTCGGCAAACATAATTTATGGTTTTGCAGTTGAAACAAAATTGGTATTAAAGCGAGTGGGTATCAATAAAAAATATGCTAATTATGAGAAAAAATATATTTTTTGTGAAAAAATGAAACAGTTGGCCTAAAGTAAATAGAAATGAAAAATCAGCAGTATACCCTGGTTTGTTAGATAGAGGTTCTATCTGACATACTTGATTTACCATTACATTGAATAACATGTGATTATTAAAATGTAATTATGTAATATTAAAATATTCACAAATAAATGTTAAAAACCAATTAAAAACTAACATACTGTATTAACCGGGCAAGGGCGGATTCATCCCCTGTTTTTGTGAACAATATAACAAATATGAACCGCCCCTCATAATTTATTTTTTTCGCTTGTGCCTGAGGCCTATCAGTGAATCTACTAGTGAAATCGAATGTATTTTCATTAATTAACTACACAGGTAAAATAAAATATTTTGTTTTTTTAGAAATAAATTAATTAACCAGTGCGAAGTGTTTTAGTTAGATAGGAAGGAAATACAAGGCATTAGAGACATAATAATGAGATATTTGAACGGAACTTGTTGTAGAGGAGTCCATTTATATAATATATATTATTCGACGGCCCCATGGTCGAGGGGTAAGGCTCTTGACTACGAATCCGAAGGTTGCGGGTTCAAATCCCGGCGTGCGCATATAATTTTATTTAATTAATTTGTGCTGTTTCACAATTAATTAATTTTAAAATAATATGTAAGTATATTTGCGCACGTTCCAGAGTGAAAGACACTTTCAGTATCGCTCCGGTGAAACACCACCATTCAGAACTGAAACGTTGCTTGAAATGGCTTTTAGCCGTGTTTGGTGACCAGATCTGAATAGCCAGGTATTTCCCCACCTTCCTCTTCCCATTTTCCTTCCCCTCCCCAATACCTTCAGCTTCACAACGTGGCTCCAGACGGTTGGGAGCAGTTCTTGTGGAGTATTCATATTTTAAAAAAATAGCTCATACAGGTTTGTTCAAAAGAAAAGGGGAATTTCGATTTTTTTCGAAAAGTATTTATTTATTCATCAATATCCATTTTCTCCCCTTCAAAGTACGAAGCACTTCTGAAATGCGCTTTTCGGTATGGCCATCAGCTCGTTCTTCGATTTTGACTTTATCTCATAAATTGTGGCAAAACGCTTTCCTTTCATTGGTCTCTTCAGTTTCGGGAATAGGAAAAAGTCGCAGGGAGCCAAATCTGGTGAATAAAGTGGTTGAGGCACGATTACGGTGTTGTTTTTGGCCAAATAATCAAGAACAAGCATTGATGTGTGAGCTGGTGCATTATCGTGATGCAAAATCCATGATTTGTTTTTCCACAATTGCGATCGTTTGAGCCGTATTGCTTCACGCAAACGTTGCATAACTTCCTTGTAGTATTCCTTATTAACCGTACGACCTGTTGGCAAGAACTCATGATGCACCACGCCATTGTAATCGAAGAAAACAGTGAGCAAAACCTTCACATTTGATCGAACTTGGCGTGCTTTTTTCGGTCTTGGCTCTTCTGGCCGCTTCCATTGGGATGATTGGGCCTTGGTTTCGACGTCATAACCATATACCCACGTTTCATCACCAGTTATGACCCTTTTGAGCAAATCTGAATCGTCGTTGACGTCATTAAACAACTCCTGAGCGATACTAATGTGACGTTGCTTTTGCTCAAAATTTAGCAATTTCGGAACAAACTTCGCTGCCACACGTTTCATGCCCAAAACATCCTAGAAAATTGCATGGCATGAGCCAATTGATATGCCAACATCCTCTGCAACTTCCCTAATAGTGATTCGACAATTTTCCAAAACCATTTTCTTCACTGTTTTGATGTTTTCTTCGTTTGTTGACGTGGTTGCAACTCCAGGACGCTCATCGTCATTAACATCTTCTCGGCCTTCTGTAAAGCGCTGGTACCACTTATAAACACTTTTTTGAGACAAAGTAGACTCGCCGAATGCCACAGTCAACATTTTAAGTGCGTTGTAGCACTTTATTCCATTTTTAACGCAAAATTTAATACTTATTCTTTTATCCATTTTTTTCAAAACTAAAAAATCGAAGAACACACTAAAACGTGACTAACCTTTCCAGTTGTCAAAAACAAACCACTAATCCAAAATGGCTGATAATGCTAACATATGATAAACATATGTGTACCAACATAACAAAAAAAAATCGATAATCGAATGTACACAGCCCGCGAAAATTGAAAATTCACCTTTTCTTTTGAACAAACCTCGTACTCGTATATATTTTTTTGCCATAAATAATTAATTAATTAAGTAGGGAGACAGATACTGTAAATACGGGGTATTAGAGATACAAACATGAGATATTTAAACTGAAATTAATGTTGAGGTGTCTATTCGTATAATATGATGTGTTATAAAAACTTAAGTTTTATTTTTAGCAACAAATTAAATAACTTATGCGAAGCGTTTACGTTGGATTCTATAATGTAGTATAAATTCGAGGTATTAGAGACACAATCTTGAGATCTTGAAACGGAAATTAACGTGGAATCCTACCTACCTACCAAAATGAATAAAAATAGATACCTACTTAGAAAACGTCGACTCATCGTGTAAATACGTTTTTTCTGGTAATAAGATTACATATAAAAATAATTTAAAGAAAAAACTATTTGGAATAAAATAACTATTTTCATCGAGGGATGATTATTAATTTTTTTATTAAATACACACAGGAGGCCCCGAGGGAAATAATTTCCATCATCTGTCGGGATACTGTGTGGAGGGAATTTTTGAGGAAAGCAAGGAGTGAACTTGGGTCTTTAAGATACCCATGTTGTAGGAGGGAGGAAACACAGAGGCTTGTGAAGCCATCATATCTTAAATATAAACTAGAAAATCTTCTCAAGCGTCGAAAATTTTGAAAAACTCTTTTGTCTTAAGTTTCTACGTTAATGCAAGTATTTCACTATCATTATTAGATACTTTTAAAATATCTATGCAATTGTCAAAAATATGTCAAGTAATTAAACGGTATTACATTATTTTTCCAACTTTTCGATAAAAAATAAAAATCGAAAAAAGGATGTAGAATTCAACCGAGAAACTAAATTGGTTAGTGGGTGAAGCCGGGTAGAAAAACTAGTATACACACAAAGAAGAGACAAGTAGATGAACAACATTTTTCTCAAACTTTTGTTTCGTAATGGAAATATTAAATTCTCTTCTCTAAAAGAAGATATCAATTTATTATCAAATATATGAATTTATCAAAACATCATTTCTAACTATTTTGCATATCAACGGCATTATACACGACGTATCTAAACTAACATTCTACATATATTATGTACAATTTGGTCAGGTTAACAAATAGATTATGGCTCTTTAAGTAGAGCAGAATTTTTCAAGTACAAGCAGTTACGCCTTAAATAAGATTAATTTTTTTTAATAATATTTAATCATACATTTTAAAGTATAAAAAGATTTTACATGATTTTCGACTGTCAAACTAAGCGCAAGCCCGTATTATGGCAGTCGATACATATATAAACACACACACACACATATACACATATGCAAACATACATACATATATATATTTAATCATTTCTGTTATATATATTAAGATAAAAGAGCAATTAATATTCTGAAAATCGTGAGATATAAATTTATTAACATTAAATACCGAAAAAAATTATAATGTAACTTACAGCTAGACGACGGAGAATACCACAAACATCAACATTGCTATTAAAATTCATAACAGAAATTGCCCACTGGGACGTACAAGTCGCGATTCAAATTGTATTGATTTATGTAGTCAATCAAACGTAAAACGTCTACGAATTATAATATATAGAAATAATTAATGGAAATATCAAATAAATCCAACTATATACAGAATGAGAAAATTAATTTTCGTATTTTTTAGATTCAGATATACTGTATCACAGAAATTATTAAAAGATATTTATTTTGCATTAGCCCATTCGGTGTAACAATACGGGATCGTTGGCTGGGGGGCTCTTAGAAATCTTCATTATTAAAACTAGTTAACAGGTACCAATATTGATTATTGCTGGAACCGATAACGCTTTCCTTAATTACGTCAAATTTCATGAATAATTTGTAGTTCGCCAGTGAAATAGCATAATTTGAATTTAATGGAAGTTACTAAGTAATAACTATGGACGATATGTAATGGTTAATACGGTTAACAGTATCTTTGGAAAATTTCAGCTTGTCAAATTAAAATTTTAAGATTGCTGCTCGTAATGGGAAATTATTTAATTTTTTCTTCCAGTCATGTTAGACAGTGAATACATATTACATTTAAAAAATAATACAAGTAGGTAAGGTTGTTAGAAGTTGTTTTTGTAAATGTAGATTTTCACAGCCTACAGAATTCAGGTAATACAATTTATAAGCAATTTACAATTTTAGCAGCGGCGTGCATTGCTCTATGTCCAAAGGTAAGCTGTGCGTGTTATATCTAACCTCAAAACGAACACTGTGCAAAAATACTAGCGATATAAGCGGTGTGTTTTACAGTTTTAGTGCAAGCAGTATGCGGATGCATGGCTTTGCGTTATGTATCCCGCTAAAATACTACATATATATCGTATTGTATTTTTTTTTGTATACAGTGCTAGGGAACATTTCTCCCTCTTCCTGTGTCAACTGTGGTTAGTGGTGCATAAATGTGGAGATAATCTTCTCTACCCAGTGAGTGGGCTGCCTATTGCTACTGTGGGGATTTTATTTATTTTTATTTCAAAGAATTGTAAACTGTGTTTAATGTGCTAGCGGCACTTGCTGATGACAATCTTATATTTAAGCCCGCTCACTAAGGTAATGGAGGGTATGAGATGGAATTTGGGCGGAGACGGAGGGGTCGGTGCTGGGGGTCCAGCGGCCAAGGTTGGATTTAGAGGGAAAATATACTAGATTGGATTAGTTAAAAGCACCGCCAGAGTCCGGTTGCAACTAAAAAGCAAAAATTATTCAAAGAGAAATAATTTATTGATGTAGAATGATTGTGATAAACATATAAACAAATTTTATTGAAAAGGTGATTAAAACAAGAATTTGTATTTTTTGCCTAATATATTTCCTTTTCTTTTATGCTACGTTTTTTTTGGGTTGGCACAGATTTTTAGCCTATGTGGACTGCACGCCACTGATGAGTAGGTGTGTATTTAGTCATTTTCCGAGCGGTAACCTGTAAAAAACGCGTAATTAACAGTGATGACATTTTGTAAATTTACGTAATTACGATCTAATCGTGTATGTTTTGGGTAAACATCTAGCTCTTCAATTGAAAAAACAAAAAAGAAAAAACTCCAAAAGGTTCCACATGACGCATTTAAACGCATAACGTACTAAAAGTGTTTTATTGTAAAATATTGAAAGTAGCGCCATCTTATCGGGAGAAGTTTCTAAAAGATTTCAAAAAATAACCTAAAGTTCGATACAGTTTTATCAATTTAGGTCGTTGTGTCGCATCCCATTATTACAAAATCAAAGCTCTATCCGTTATTTAAAGTGACACAAATTATATAATTACACCAAACAAAGGCTGGTCCTTATTTGGCCATTAGCAGCTATTAGAGTCGACTAGTTACGGTAATAAACTGAAAATGTCTGGTAACTACCAAATTCTCTTATGTAATAATTGCCAGTAGTTTCTAAGCTTTAATGTCCAAATTTTACTTTGTAAAATGGACAAGCTTTAATGTTGTAATATATTTTTGCCATAAAAAAACCTTTTAATGCCATGTCGATAAAGTGTCTAACCGGTACCTACTTTTTAATATCATAATATTTTAATAGGCTACCAAGTACAACAGCCCTCGCCATTGTATTACCACCATCGATTTTTCATAATGCTTACAGGAAACTGAAATTTGTCCTAAAAAGCTCGAATTATAAAACAACAGCTATTATACTATTAATACGCTAAAATAAGAAAAGCGTACGAAAGCTCGAGAATGGTCTAAGCGAGCACCTTTGTAGGCGAATGCAATAATATTACGGTAATGATTATATGAGAATGTTATATCAGAAAGTTTCCCCATGAATAATAAGTAGAACTTAAGTTACTGAATGTTACGAAATGAATCAAATTTGCAATTAATATTCAGGTATGTAATTTTGATTTAATTTGGATTATATCAGTTTTCTTAAACGTTTAAAATTCTCTTACAATTGTTTTCAGCAATTGAAACTGGGTTAACGATACGTATTTTTTTTTAATTACTAAAAAGTATTTTGTTTAAACCACTATGTAATTCCCCCACTATTTTATAATTTTAAACTTATTTCAATTTTTTATTTATCTTCAAAAACATAATAATGACGGCCTCTATGGTTGAGGGGTAAGGCTCTCTACTACGAATTCGAAGGTCGCGGGTTAAAATCCCGGCGTGCGCAAGTAAATTTTATTTAATTAATTTGTGTTGTTTCATAATTAATTTATTTAAAAATAATATAAAGTATATTTGCGCACGTTCCAGAGTGGAAAATACTCTCAGTATCGCCCTAGTGAAAGACCACAATTCAGAATTCGAACGTTGCGTGAAATGGCTTTTGGCCGTGTTTGGTGACCAGATATAAATAGCCAGATATTTCCCAACCTTACTCTTTCCCTTCTCCTTCCCCTCCCCAACACCTTCCGCCTGAAAAAATTCCCCAATTTGTGATGCCATAGTCTCACTGGTTCCAGCCAGTTGGGAGCAGTTGGGATTCTTGTACAGTATTCATATTAAAAAAGAAAAAAAAGTGGTTTTTAACAGGATTTTCAATAACAATTGAATGATTACAGATTATTACATTAATTACAAATATACATATTAAAGTAAAGTAAAAATTTACGCGGAGCGGAAGACTATTACTCAATTCGATTCACCAATATTTTTTACAGAGCTTTCTATAAATGCCTCCAACTTTTGTGAAGTGTATAATGTCGTGAAAAATATGTTGACGAAATCAATATAGTGGGATTGAGTGCTTAATGCCATTCACTATGTAGGTACATTGGTACCTACTATAGGTATGCAATTACTTGACCACAAGCTCTGCAGAACATTAATTAATTTCAGAAGATTTCGATAAGTTTCATATATTCAGGTAAGTAGGGAGCAGGATATAGTCCTCTTTCATTAAAGGTTTTGTTGACAAGGTGTGAAAAATAACGGTTTAATTTTTTGAAAGTTTAATGGTCGTTGGCATACACACGTGATGTTTGATTTTGACACGTAATTGACTCATTCATGCATACGCGCGCCCCCTATCAAAATTATTAACTAACTTGCATGAGCTTATTGGCTCTACAACGATTTAATGAGGTCGATATACAAACATAGTATAGTACCAAACACACGACAGAAGTAAATGAATTAGTGTTCCGTGCAATATCAAAATATCGATTAAATGTAAAAATGTGAATTAAATCGCTGAGTGTTGTGCACAGGGAATGTAAATTTGTGATCCTTTTCGAAAATCGGTAAATAAAAATTTGAATTAGAATGTTACCTAGAGTTTAAAGCTGTAACTATAACTGTGTACCGTGGCAGTTTAACAAAATTTGAGAATCGAAAAATTGCGTCTAAAAAGACTTTAAAGTTCAATATTGCGACGAACGTACGACTATATGAGAGCGACAGCATGAACGAGGGATAACAGTGTATGTACATAAGAGCTTGCAAGGTTGTCCAGTCTTTCGTCGTCATCATCTGTCATTCGAGATAATACGTACGAATAGTGTTATGCGTAGGTTACATGTAACGAGTAGAAAGGACAGTGAAAAGTCGTAAATAAATCACTGTCATGAGAAGAGTGATAAGTTCCGTCCGCAAGTGCAATTAAGTAAGTGATGTAGGAATCTCTTGTATTTGTAGTAAATGTGTACGTGTACAAAGAGCGCGAAAATAGCCCACACGTGAAAAAATAGAAACGATACTAATCCAGTCAACTAAATTGCTTCCTAACGGTAACTTGCTACTTACCACTTAACGCAATGTCGAGACGCGGACAGCAGGCTGGGTCGAAAATGTAGGGTAGCCTAAATGTTACTCCATCAATTAGAAATCGTGTCCAACATTTCGAAAAGTAAAACATCTATATTGATTCATACATACATTTAGTTCGTAGTATAAAAGTAAGTAAGAAGTGAGATTTGCGAGAAGTAGAAACGATTTTTTTGTGGGCTCTATTCCATACGAGGGCAAAATATACTTGAGCCCGGTTGCCAAACAAAACGTTCCAATAGAAAAATAATGCAATACCGGATGCGCATGCGCAAAGGACCCAATATTCGAACGTCATTTAAGATGTGCCCCGCTAGCTAGAAGAAAATTAGTGTCTGTTGACCGCTAGGACGCTAGGTGAATGTTAATAAAACATGTCAAGAGATGGCAGTAATTATTTGCAAATGTACACGTTTAAATTGAATTCGTATGACTTCGATTATTCGTATTTAAAGTACTATTTTTAATAAGTAATTCCCGAGTGCCCTTATTGAATAATCGCCGCTGATAAACATATATTAATTACATTAAGGACGAGCACCCGAATAAGGCGCTAAACGTCACATGGCAGGTTGCTAACGCAAGGAATACAAAATACAAAATTTATCCTAATTTATCCTATTAAATTCTAAGTTTGCGTATCTGTAATGTCTAAGGTTTCCAATGACGAAAATCCTCAAACTGTAATATTTTAAATTCTATGAAATACATACCAAAATGTCTGAAAATATGTGCAGTTTGAAAACCAGTGAATTGAGCGTTTACCTAAAATTCTAAAATGTATTTCATATAGAACATAAAAGCTTACAGTCCAAGAACTTGTGTCACTGGTAATCTTAAACATTTTCCTACCTACCATAGAATTTATAGGTTAATCAATCGTAGTATTTCTTGTGTTAGCAGATATTCTTTTTAGAAGTTCACCTTTCCGGCTCTGTAACTCGTTGTATATAATACTTTTAAAAAAATGTTTGCATTCAAAATATAAGTAATTTTATCTTCATTTAATTTGTCTTACACAATTTGGCGTAGAGGAATTATTTTGGAAAAAAAAACAGTTTTTGACACCATTCATCTAAAATGGCGGCTAACGCGAAGGTCATACAAGGTCAAAAACTTGATTTTTTTTCAGGGTCCCAACCTTTATAACATAAAATGATTTATTTTTTTTAAATCCCACCTTTTGCATGGCAACAACTCCCGCTGACTTGAAGACTAGTAGTCATCGCAGGGTTGCGTGACACATTTAAAAGGTCACATCATTGCAGAATTAAACCCGAAGGGTATAATAGGGTTCAGGTTCAAAATGGCGACTAACACGCACGACGGGAATATTGGCGGGAACTGTCCGGGGAAATGATTTTGATTTCAGTTGTAGTAAGCTTAACTGACATGCGATCCCTCATTGCACGTACGCATCAACGTTGCATGTAATTAAAATAAGCGAATTCATTAGTACTCTATGATCGGGGACATCCCCCCAAAGCTCCTCAAACTTGTAACAAACAACTCCATAATAAAAAATAAATAAAAAACATTCTAATAAAGAATGGAGCTTTTTGTACTGCGGTGTGGGTTGTGTAATAAAATATAAGGCAAGTATTTCGATAAATTTAATACCTACAGACGGGGGGCCGATAATAAGGAATTCCAGAAAATTTAAATCCTTCTCCATCATTATAAGCGAAAAATATTGTTGACGTAATGATGGAGGGATTGAACCAGCGAAGCCTGGGTGGGAACCAGACCCTTCGGACCATTCAGCTACTAACCGGTCGAAATAAAAACAAAGCTTTATGAAAATAACTGAAAATTGCGCGATCATTGCCCCTTATTATTATTCTTACGATAAAATACGCTACAACAACGTGAAATATTTGAATGGTGAATATTAAATGTGTTTTACACGCTCCTTGGAAATGATAATTGAAAACATTAGGAATTTGAGGGATTGGCACGTCGCTAGTTCGCGGAATGACGCATGCTTCAGTCTAGACATATTTGATACCTGATTACACTTGCGAAGAGGGAAATGAATGAGTCAGAAAGCAATGACCGCGAAATTAGACATATTACACTCCGATAATACATATATTATCTGATAAAGTGGTGGGTTATATAGGCAGAAAAGAGGGTCAATAAAAGGGTAGAGCATATCCCCAAAGGAAAGTTTGTACGCAATAAGGCGAAGCTATCAGTAAAATCACCATTTCGATTAATCTTTACAACGAATCGGTTTACATTATGAAAACCGAAAAATATGCTTCGGATAAATTGAAGCTTTTCCTATAGTTTCATTTGATTAGACTTAAAAGAAAATGATTAAATACGCTAGAAAAAGTATAAGCGTTAACTACTAAATAAAAAAAAAATAAAAAATTAACGCATACAGGAAACTAGTAAAAAAATACTACTCCATTTTTTTTTTAAAGAAAGATAAATATTCCCTGGTTACGAATAACCTGACAATATTTGAAAATCTCCCACTACCGTCACAGTTAGCGGAAGATGTTGCTTGTGTCGTAATGGAGGACTTAGCTAGTCGAGGAATTGAACTCACGACGCCTGGGTGAGACCTAAACGCGACACCAATTCAGCCACTGACACTATAGTTATGATTATTTGTGACAGTTGCCCTTGATTATTTTTTTTCCATTTTTTCCACTTTTTCATTTTTTTCAAACATTTCTAGACTTCGCTTGCCAAGCGATTTTTATTACCTATCTTCAGGGGGACTTCACGGGTTCACAGCTTGTAGTAATATTTTTGTCTTGTATATTCTCCTTAAAGATGATAACTAAAAAATGGCCCTAAAGCTCACTTTATATGATTTATCTGTAAATTCCATAAGGGTAGTTAGGAAAATGTCTAAGGTTTCCAGTGAAAAAATATTCTCAAACTGTACGTAATCTTTTTAATTCTATGAAAAATATACCAAAATGGCTGTAATAGGTGTAATTTGAAAATCAGTGAAAGCATTTGCGAACGTTTTACTCGATATTATTTACCAGTACGTATTTCATATAGAATTTGTAGATAAATAATTTGTGGTATTTCTTGCGTCAGCAGTCCACAAATTGAGTATTTTAATGCTGACCTTTAATTGAGGTATGAAAGGGAAAACATGAAAGGGACGAGGGTTATTTGACGATGATAGGTTGAAAACTGCCCGGAGCCAGTAGAACTATGACTTTCCCCTTTGAAGGGAGTTGGGATGGGAACGAAATGGTGAAAAGGAAGGTTGGAAAGTAGTTGAGTGTTCAGATTTGGTCACTAACCACGGTTAAAGTATTTTCAAGCAATGTTTCGATTCTGAATGGTGATCTTTCACAAGGTAAGGGCGATCTTACTGATAGTTTATATCATTCTGGAACATGCTATTAAAATTACATCTTATTAAATACTAGCTGGTGTGTACCCGGCCTTGTTCGGTTTTTTTTTGGAATAAAGTTATGAAGTTGTGAATTCTTGCTTGTCGTTTGGGTGCCATAATTGATTTGACAGCGAAAGTAATGACTTAATCACGACTGTTACTATCTCTAAGCAAAAACCAGAGCTTAGTTTGGCAGCAGAAAACCGTGTAATTTTTGTTGTTGTTGTAAATAACATTAATGAAAGAAGAAAAAAAATTACATGCATAGTTTACAAGAAAATTAAAAAAGAGGTCGTCCTTCAAAACTGTCGCATGACTGGTTATCTGCATGTTCTACTAAATCAGTTAATCTTTATACATAAATATATAAAATGAATGTTTGTCTGTCTGTCTAGACAGGTTTCGCTGAAAATATGACAGTTTGTTAATTGTTTTTGTGTTTAATTCTGAGAAATCCATTTAATTTTTATCCAAAAATTTAATGTAAATCGAATTTAATAATGATATTATTAAGTTAAGTATTTTTAGTTTTTATTATTGTGACAGCTGTTTCGGCGTTCAATGCCAAACTGCGGTTAGTCCACATTGTGACGACTTTTTATATGATTTTATTTACTCCCACCCCATTCTAATTTGGACGGGTTTTTTAAAATAATGATTTATTATCGGTAAAACCGATTTAGTTTGAAAATAATTTAAATTCTCTATTCTGTGAGGTTTTATAATGTGTTTCCAGGGTTAGGTGGTCTATGAATCACCCTGGTGAAAGATTACTTTTTATTATTTAGAATTATTAGATTAGTATTTAGAAATAACATAATAATAATGGGATAATTTGTATATCGCCGTTTTTGTGAAAAATCAAGGCGCTGTACAAATATTACTTCCTAGATAGAGAATAGAAAGATCCAGAAAAATCTTCTTACATGGCAGGTCACTTCACATAAACACAGTTTTATTACAAAATTTAAGCTTAAGGAAGATCTTTATAGTTGCTATTTTATTCTTCTATACCATTGATATTACATTTATTAAAAGATAAGTGGCAAAAGAAGAGTTGGTATTTATTTGAAATATTTATATTTTTATTATTCAATTTTAGGACTGGAGAATTTTTATAAAATGATCTAAGAAACTTAAGAATTCTACGTAGGTTTAAATACGAAATTATCAAGATTTATTAACACGTTAATTCATTTAATTAAGCACAATGTGAAAAAATTTCTGACTTATTGTACAGCAGTATCTCGACGCATTTGCGCACTAGTGTTGCTTGAAATGGCTTTGCCGTATCTGGTAACCAGATCTGAATAGCTATGCACTTTCCCACCTTCCTCTTCCCCTTCTTATATCCCTCCCCACTCAGAACAGCCTCGAAAAATACCACAACAGGAGATGCCATAGGGTCACTGGTTGGGACTCGTGCGGTATTCAAATAAAAAAAGAGGAAAAAAGAAAGTCATTTCCAAAAATATCAAAACCATAAAAAGGTCTTATATAAACAAGTGTATAAAAAATTAAAACAAAAACTTTAAATAATATTATAGTAAAATGATTCTATCTATACTTCTCCGACAATATGAAGTCTATTGGAATATAAAACACTGTAAAAATAATATTAAAAAAACTTTCCAAAAACATTTATATTTAAAACCAGTAAACGCCAGATTTTTCCTTGATTGTTTATGTTTGGTAAAACAGGGCCAATTTAAAAGACACGTGCTGAAAAGGTCGTCCTATAATTGCCTTAAAACAAACATACCCAGCTTTAAAGCCAAATTAATGGCTCGGATTTTCTGATCTGGCAACGCTAACTCCGGAAGCTTTTTGGTTTAATCCATAAATTTAATGTGTGATGAGATGTAATTCGTTTTACTGACTTGGGCGGGAATAAAAGGAATAAGAAAGCAAAGCAATAAGGCAGTTGATATATTTGGAAACTGGCGGGAGTTTATATTATGATAGAGATGGGGTGATGGCTATATTATTTATAGTGCGATTCAAACTGCGATTTCCATAATAACGTTATGTGTACGCGTAATAATGGGTGAGTGAATCTGTGACGAAAACTTTTAGTTCGTTCGGTGTCATTCTCTTTGGAACTTTGTGTTAGAACGCTTTCGTGTCAGATTTTTGTAATTCTGGTTACTTTGCCCTGATATAGGGCAACATTTTAAGAAAATTGGCAAATTTTCGAATTTTTTCAAGTTCACAGTCTAGTATCTTTCGAGTTTTTAAAATACACCCTTTGAGCTGAGGATGAGTTGTAACATATACATTCTTCAAAACAACACTACGTTCACTGGGATGGGACAATTAGTGTCTGAGATAAGATCCAGTTTATAATAGGTCCTGAATCCGGAAAGTCGAAAATCGTCAGTTCACTTTGCGCGTGCCCAGTTCGCGACGTCCGTCACGAACGCCCGAACAGTACTGTCACAAACTTTCATTCTTCCCTCTTCTTAACTCTATAGAAATTATCGCTCATTTGGGCGCGAATACCTTCTCACAACTGGTATCGATTTTAAAGACGTTTTCACTTCAAAACCCGTAATCTTGACTATTAAGCAAAAATCTGGTTGTATACCTTACAGAAATCTGTGAGAGCTTCGTAAGTCTTTATTTGTGTTAAATTTAAAAGATGAGGAGGATAAATAATTAAAAAAATTCTAAGTGTTGAAATTTAGGACCAAGCCAGCCAGTAAAGTAGTAATAAATGAGGTTGCTTAGGTTATATGTCTGTGTACATAAGCATACGTATTAATAGGCGTACCGTTGATATATCTGTTCTGACCTCTCCCTCATTCCTCCCCGACGGAGGGGTTATATTGGAGCTCTCGGTGGCAGGACCATAGAGAACCTTTTGTAGGTACTTATTACCTACTTAATTGCATGCAATTTTAATGTTTGCAAAAAAAAAGAAAATCTGTTCTTGAGCAGGAGTATATATTATCGAGTTGGGGTTGAATGTGGCATGATACGAGGTAATGTGAGGTAATAAATTTACAGTAAACTTTCAGTTCACGTTGCAAATGAGTGTGTACCCTGGAACCCAATCATGGGAAAGGTTGGCAGTAAATGAACTAAATTAATTATATATACTCTTTAATCGCCTTGTTTCTTCAGAAGGGATATAAAAGGGTTTTACGATCCCTAAAAATAAACAGACGTATATAGGAGGAAGCGAACACGAATACCTTGTAAGGTTAAACTTAAATAATTCCGTCTTAACCCTTGCTACTCCTTTGTCGGGTGCCAGTCGACATAACTAATTGTACGCTACAACTCAGTTGTCGGCTGGCGGCCGACAAGATAAGATGTGGGCGCGCGGTGTATTTTTGCGCGCAAAACTTGGCACGTGACGTTGTTTCTTGTGATTATTCGATAAAAAACATTTAAATTTACGTTTTAATAAGATTTTGACTGTTTTCCGTTTTTGTTTTACAATAAAATAACCTTTTTGTAACTGCCTATCAGTAAATTAATATTTTGACATTATTTAAATTAGAGTTGGCTGACAACAAATATTAAAAAATAATGGAGTGGTAAGGGTTAAGGTTCTTGCTTGTCATGAGAGTGACATAATTGGCTTGACAGCGAAAGTAACTATTTCCAAATCAAGAAACATTCATTTGAATATATTATTTCATTCTAAATGTTTATTTTTTCATAACATATTTAAATCATAAACTTCTTAAGTAAGTACCTACTCGTGTTATCCATTTTTTTAAATATTCTACCCAAAAAAACCTTCTTCTTTTGAATATGCAATCTGTGGCTAACCAAAGTGTTATATCTATGGGCTAACCTAAATAAAATATGGCGGGTTAAATGTTTTTCATACTAATTTTAAAACGTTATAGCAACAGTATTACATATTGGATTTCATTCAAACTACTTTCTAAATCTTCCCGGCATTAATAAAAACAAACTGTGCTATTTTCAGCGAAACCGGTCAAGTAGTTTTCGAGAACATCGAGAACAAACGAACTTACAAACTTACATTGATTTTTATGTATCTATAGATATGCAAGTATTCAAATTTTTAAAGAATAACAGTTAAATAACTTCCAATTTAAGGGTCCGTATATTACCGTCCCAAAGTTCGATTTTGGAAAGAGGGGATTTTTAGTGTCAGAAGCAATCACCAGGTGGTGTATTCGACTTGTAATTATAGTTGCGTCGCGTGACGCCTGTTTAGAATTTTATATACAATAAATTTGTTTGGTTTGGTTTGCAACCTGGCTCGTAGTGAGTTGGTCGCGCTCACTGTAATTTTATAACTCAATAGTCGCTGCTGACCAACAGAAACACATAAAAGTAGGTATTATTTATTTAAATGTGCACAACATGTGCCATTAGCACAAATTCCTCCAATTTTTAACGGGGGAAATTGAATTGATAAAGGCAACTTTTTTAAAATACAAAAACAATAACAAAGAAACAAAAAACAGAAGTTAACCCAATATAAAAACTGACAACGAATTTTAACACCGATTTGTATTTTTCTGTATTTTAATTTTTTTTGTTATGTATTGTTTTAAGCGAAATTCCATTAACAAATACAAGAACCTTGTTTCTTTATGATGAGGTACAACTATATTATATTATGTTATATTTATTTAACATCCACTTATTTGTAAAAAAAAAAAACATTATGATGAAAAGTAAAACAAAATCTCATTCCACCATGAAACTATGTTCTGAAGGGATCGATTGATCCGAACGATTTTCAATCGCACAGCGAAACCATCAATCCGCTGGGTCAATGGCGCTTGTTAATGCGCCCAATCAAAATACCCATCATACCCCATAAATGGGAAGTCGCAATTGTCAATCACTTCAACGACGTAGCCATTGACAGACGAATCAACTGATATTGACCGTCTCGAGGCGCTTTAGGTAACATTTTTATTTTATTTTGTTCTTCAATATCTGTTTGTACCTATTAAGTTTGATTCACGTTATCACCGCGCAGTGCAGGCACGGCATAAATAACACATTCACTAACGGTGTAATATGAATACTCTCTTCTCTGCCGTGTTTGCCATTTTACGTGTCTGCTCTACACGGTGCCGGTAGATGTGAATAGACCTTTAAGTAGCAAATACTCTAAGCTGAGAAATTTGAGACACCGCACACAGCATCTATAAATATGATAAAGGGCTCGGTCACAAGCATTTCTTCTTCAGGATCTTGAGGGGGGTAAATACTAAAAAAAAAAATTTAAAAATACCAAATTGTTATTAAGTGTTAAAATTACATTTATTGATTTTCGGAGAGGAATACAATCATTGTATCGTCTTTATGAAAAATCTCGATTCAGAATCGAAGAGTTGCTTGAAACGGTTTTAGTAATCAGGTCCGAATAGCTAATAGCTGGGTACTTTCCAACTATCCCTTTTTCGTTCTACTCCCCCTCCCCACTTTCTTCAACTTCAGAAAAAGTGTCAGGGTTGCCAGTTATCATACTATTTATAGAAATTATTATATCCGAAACTGCATCGAAATATACAGCTTCAGTTGAACTTGTAAGGAGGACTGTAAAACACTAATTAACGATAACGATGTTTGATGAAATTGTATAAAAGTGAATGTAGAATACAAAATAAGGAATGGTTGGAAAAGGAACCAAATCACTTACCATAGTAAGATAGCATCTGCGAAGGGGATCGAGCACACAAAATAATCACATTACACTTTCTTTAATAGTTTATGATTTTAATGTTGACTCAGTGGCGTGCGATTTTTTTTCTTCTTTAAATTTTAGAATGTTTTATGTCATAATCGTTCGACCCCAAGAAAATGGTTCCTACTTGGCAAATATCTAATTTTTGGTAATTTAGCAACCTGCCTTAAACGCCTTGTCCTTCAAACGTTTATCCTACCGAAGTTAATATTTTTTAGGTGCCTTTATGAATATTCAACCAAAAATGCACCATGTATCAAAATAAGCAGTAAAGTTATCGACTATTTTCGTTGATAGTTTGAGAAAAATGCTCAACTTTTTATGGCTAGTAATTTTTGCAAAGGTTTAATTATTTAACGGTTTTTCAAAATTTACTTCATTTTTGATAAGGATGCTCTCTATAGTGGTAATTTAATGATTTTTATTAAGCGCCAGGTTTAAACAAACCCGTAGTTTAAATATTTCAACTTAGTATTGAATAGTTCAGAATTTGCAAAAAATATATAAAATAGTCAATTTCTTCAGTTAAGTAATTCGTTCCTATAGAGATAAAAGCCACTATGTGTTATACAACTAGTATGGTACTTAATGAGATTTACCTGTAAGGGGATGATATAGTAATAGTAATTACAAACAAATAACGCTACAACTAATTCTCGTCAAAATACCGGTATTGTATTTAAAATATTTTCGAGTTTTCATTACGAAAAAAAAAATCAACACTTGAAAAACTACAGCTTAGCTTTGGTGAAGGAGCAATGCACGCCATTGCGTAAACCCGATAATAATTCAGAGAGAGGGTAACTCGTGGTAATTACCACGAAACGAACAACACCAACCAGCTTCGACGACAATCCAATTTCTTTCTTCGAGCTCAAAACAAAACAGCTCGAATTTACAGTTTCTGTTCCATTCCTCGAATCGTTTCAAACCAAGTAGTTGCTTAGGAAAAGGTAAGAACTGGATAAATTAATAATGTGGAACATAAATAACAATAGGAACCGACCGTATTCTAATTTCTCAATCTAACATATGCAACGAATAATTTGATTAGCTACTAATTTAACTCACAGAATTCCATCAAAGTCTTAACCCTTACCACTCATTTGTCTGGTGCCAGCCGACATCACTATTCGTACGCTACAGCTCAGTTGTCGGATGGCGGCCGACAAGATAAGACATGCGCATGTGGTGTAATTTCGCCCGCAAAAGAAGTTTTGTGACACGTGACGTTGTTTCTTGTGATTATTCGATAAAAAAACATTTAAATTCACGTTTTAATAAGATTTTGAATGTTTTCTGTTTTTGTTTTACTATAAAATAACTTTTTTGTAACTGCCTATTAATAAATTAATATTTTGACATTATTTAAATTAGAGTTCGCTGACAACAAAGATTAAAAAAATAATGGAGTGGTAAGGGTTGATGAAGATACTGAAAAAATGTCAAAAGAAAATAAAATAAAGCATAGAATATTAAAAAAAAAGTTTATATCTGGGCATAAAAATCTTTTTATAAAACCTAATCATTGAGCCTAAAAAGGTAATTTTCTTAACAGAGAAATGTATGGTAAGAAGATACCTCTAATGAAAAGGGTATTAAACCTGATAAAGGCTATTTATGAAACGTTCTATCATTGCTATCATTGAATGGGATCGCACACAGTGGCGGGGTTATTAGTCGAAATCTAGTACTAAAAAGGTCGGAAAGCCTCAAAGTCAATGGTATTAACTGTTCACCCCAAATCTGAAAGGTCTATTTACGATAATAATTATTGGAAACTACGTGGGCCCAATTTGGTTAATTCCACAGGTGAATAATGACTAATTAGTACAGATCTGAAAATTTAGCTTTTGCGAATACGATAATTATTTACGCGAAAATCGTAATTTTTACGCGAATAACATTTCATTTCTCGAGAAAAAACACGAAAATCGTAATTATTTCAAGCGATTTTCTGGTATTTTAAAATAAGATAGTAATATGTTTAAGACTGTTTATGTTACTTAAATAAATAAATATATATTGTAATATTTCATATTCTAAATATATATTTTTCTACGTTTTTGATAAGTTTGAATAGCCATAAAATGGAACAGATAATTTTATGTCGAAAACGATACATACTATCAATTAAAAGTGGACATAAAAAGACAAAAAAAAATATATATATATATATATATACTCGTATATTCACCACCTTTGTTGAAAAATGCCAAAAAGTGAAAAATAGCACTGTTGTTGCTGAATAATAACCCCATTTTACAGAAAATAATGCGAATTTCAATGACAACAAATTTTCAGGTCGTTACTAATTAGGTACTGGTTGTTACCCCTGAAAAATAAGGGATGTAACTTGACTGTAAGTTAAATCCCGCCCACAAATGGTACGCAAAAGTAATTCATGTGTACATTCTGACTTTTTATTCACCCCATTGATAGTATAAGCAATATATTCAAAACAAATGGTATAATAGCCATCCCAATGCTGAAAACGATCACGGCTCAGCACCACTACTTGTATTTAGGTATAAAGTGGTACAATATATTATTATCCAAAAACAAAATTAATGTAACCAAATTTTTTAAATATTAACAATTCAAAAAGCAAATTAACCCCCTGATCTTGGAAAATGATATATTGTAACCTTAATGTATACTATCTAGAATATAAATATTATTTAAAAAAAATTATTATTCTTAAATTATTTTATTGATTTACGTTTGTAGTTTTTTAATAATATTTACACATCACAAAATTCATTGTTTTTTTATTATGTGTGTATCAATCCAGCCTCCAGCATCGACGCATACTGGAGAAAGATATTGGCCCTTCACAATTTAAATGCCGCAGCACCTTAAAGACTTTATTTTCATGTACTTATTTTTATTTATTTATGTTTTATGTGTCATGTATCATTCACCTACCATCTTATTATTATATTATTTTTTAAACTTTTGTACATATTTTGTACATTTTTATAACTACTATATGTATACTTTGTATGGAATGTGTGGGACTGCACTGACCTCCCCTCATACCGCAATAAACATTTATTATTATTATAAACACTCCTCCCATAACCACGAGCCACTGGAGCTCAACTTATGGAGAGTAGAACAATAAGAAGAAGAAAAATTATGTATTATGTTATATTTTTTGTAATAAAAAATAAACAAATTATAGTGGACAAAAAATGAGGGCACTACGATCGTTGAAAATGATTTAAATGGCAATACCAACATGGCTCATACGAAGATGAATTTATATGTAAAAAAGCACGTTGCGACAAGTGCATGTTTATTGCTACCAAATGGTGATCAGAAATTAGTGGTACCTTCCGAAAAGAGATAATTCTACGATCTACATCATATTTTAAGACAATTTTATCTTTAAACTTTGTTATTATTTGTCGCTCTGCATAATAATCCCATGGAAATGCATCGAAAATGAATCGAAATAACCATGTATTTGATGTTAGATAATAAAAAATAATAAATAAAAACAAATTCACAGACAAAAATTGCAAAAGAAATTTAAAAAAGGTAAAAATATTATTTTAATATTTTGACTTGTTTCTTTAAAATTAATTGTGAAACTCGAATGTGAAAAAAAAAAGAGAAAATGAGTGTTGATGTTGCCATAGTAATTAGTTCCGTTTTATTAAATGAAAAAAATTTAAAAGAATCCTTTATAGATAAAAATTTCATCGACGGACGTACTCACAAAGGAAATTATGTAAAGTCAAAGCAAAAAGTGTGCTGAGAAGATGTTGTTGTACAATAACTGTGATATTTGCAAAGATGTCTCTGGTGGTCACTAGTGTAATAGTTCGCAGATTCACTGACAGATATCATTAGAGCACAGGTTCACTCTCCCTTAGTAAAAAAAACAGAGGTACGAGCTCTCGGGGCTCACTTGAATTTCACCTTGGAATAATAGAGATAACTCACGACAGGCCACCCTTAGGTCAGCAGCGTCATCAGCTATCGGCAGGTTGAAGGAACCAAAGCGCACACCTAATACTAAGTTCGGTGATCGTGCTTTCGGAGTGTCAGGACCTAAAGCCTGGAATGAACTGCCGCATGACTTAAGAATTATCAAAGACTCAACAGAATTCAGAAGTAAACTTAAAACACATCTTTTCAGACAATCGTATCCATAAATTCACCTGTAAATTGCTTAGCTAGGCTGGCCGGTTAGTACTTACCTAAAGTCATTAAATAAAATAAAAATATAATTAAAAATTCACGCATCGGTGCGCAAATGCGTCCACAGCCCGCAACACTGTAAACATCCAAAGTGTAAAATAAAAAAATAAAAAATAAATAAATAAAAACGTTAATATTTATTAAAAGCTTCTTACGCCGAGTAAAGTAATTTTATAGATATTTTCGAGTCCTAAAATTCATTTTATGAATACTTTTCAGTCCTAAAATTAATACCAATAATTCAATAAATACCAACTCTTCTTGTGCCACCGATCATCTAATAAATGTAACATCAATAGAAAAGGAGAAACAAATAACCATGTAAAACTATCATCTCTATAATTAAATTTTTCTAAAACTGTGTTCATCTGAAGCGACCTGCCAGGTAAGTATGTTTTCTGTATCTGTCTGTACATAATTAGTTAAGAAATATTTGTACAGCGCCCTTGAGGTGATTTTTCACAAAAACGGCGCTATACAAGTCATCCAACTATTATTATTATTATTATTATTACCAATTACAGGACATTGGTCGCGAGGCTGTCCTTTCCCTGCTCATATTAAATGAGTATTATTGTCTTAAATAAATAAAGACAAAGTGCTTGTTGTTAATACGCGTGTTTCATCGAGTCCTTGTTATAACATACTATGGGACACTATAACAGTGGGACAATGGTATCATCAATATTGGGGAACGTTGTCAGGCTGAAGGAACGAGAAGGGGAAAAGGAAAGTAGGAAACTACCTGGTTATTCAGATCTGGAGACTTCGATTCTGAACGGCGGTCTTTCATCAGGGTGATACTGAGAGTATCTACCACACTGGAACGTGCCGAAAATATACTATAATATTAATTAAATGTGAAATAACACGAAAAATAAAAATTACTTTCACAAGCAGGGATTTGAATCCGCGATCTCTGAATTCGTAGTCGAAGATCTTAACCGCTTGACCATGAAGGTCGTCATTTAAATGTAATGTAATATAAAAATATGCCTCAATTACGTAAAAACATTAAGTAGCCAATCTTGTCATCTGTTTATATCCCGAGAAACTTATTTCCTTAGACACTTCTCGTAAATTTTGTTCATAAATGATTGCATAAACATGTGAAATATTATACACATAAATATAAATGTTAAATTTACTGTGTAGCGAATTCGAAAAGCTTCAAGCCCTCAGCACATACAATGATGAAATGCTCGTATGAATCTTATTTTAAAGACACCTGAGTAGGGCGTCGCGGCGGTACACAGTGATGCGACCACAACAACGCAAAGGACAAAAAAGGTACAAATATAAATATAAAATATAAATAGTAGCACAAATAAATAACAATCCTATTGGTTGGATGACCAATGCATGGCGCTCACTAGCAAATAACTGTTTTTTCAGAAATTATCAAAGGTAAAGATGAACAAGGCCATTAGACATGATGCATCAAACTACACATACCAATACAACACATAAACTATATATTCTTGCTAAATACACTCAAAATTCATACTCCAGAAAACAGAAAAAAATTACAGACTTAACTTTTTTATTTAAAGTTATTTATTCCGCATTAGACTGTTGTGAACTCCTGCAACTAATCAACTTCAAAGTACCTCATCGACAAACTCGGCAAAATGTGTTATTCTGTAACAATAATTCTGGGACTAACTACCAAATGCATGCACCCATTTCTCGTGTAGACGAGAAATGGGTGAAAATTTTATTTATTTAAAATTTATTTCCAAGTGTATGTAGATACACTTGGCAATAAATTCACCTCTGCTATAGATATATTTAATATAAGTTTGCCCATGTTTAAACGGTACCTGAACGATATTTTTATGTTGCAACAATTAAGAGCTATTGTTTAATTATTATTTTTTTTATCTGTTATATATATTATATTTGTACATCTACAATCTAAAAACTTGTTCCTCTTTTTCTTTCTATGTATCATATACTATATTATGTATTATGCAATTTAATACATTTTTACATCATCTGATTTTTTTTTCACAATGTCCTGCACTCATATTATATATTACGGACTTATGTATTATGTATCATGTAGATCAGGCTATTATTATTTTTATTTAAAAAAAGAGTATTATCTATAAATTAAAAACCTTCCCTATATAACTTCTCTGTATAAATATGTTACACTTATATACCAACTATGTATCATGTTATTTTTTTTGTAAACTTTTTTTTCTTCTTTCTGTACACAAAATCATTTTGATGTTAAAATATGTAAAAACCCTTCGGGGCGTTAATAAAAAAAAAATCTATAATTGGAAACGCGCAACCTTCGATACAAAGCTCAGTAGTAAATATCTTTTTTTTTGATAATATTTCTATTTTTAAAACTGATAATTCGTGATGGAATTCCAATATAAGAATTTAATAAAACAATTTACATACTTGGTTTCACTATTTATTATAATTGTTTTGAGCATGGAGGCTTCTAACCAAGGTATGGACATTATTTTGCCAAGATTATTTTTGCTTGTTACCAAAATGCGAGCATAAAAATATAGAACGTTAAATTCAGTAGGACTTACATTTTTTTCCTAGCTTTGTGATCACAGCACCGTGCGGCGGCGCTCCCAAGTTTGAGCCAACGCGTTTTTGATAACGCCCTGAAAGTTCTGCCTCGCAGAGCGCCTGGAACTTGTGGTGCTTCTAAACTTGGAGTTGTATTGACTAACGACGCGAGATGTGCGGGGAGATTATACGGGGTGACTGGAAATCGATGATGTAAAACTCGTAAGTGTTTTAAACTTTGAAAAGAAAACATAGTAACAAGTAATAAATATATCGAAATGGCTCATACCTCCTCCTATTGCAGCGAGGGCGCTGTACATAAGTAGAAAATAAACAATTTTTAATAGACAAACATTTCCGGGTTACGAATAACCTGATTATTCAGGTATATTGAGAAGGCATTCTAATTTATTTTATGTTTTTTTATATTACTTATATGAATATTTGTACCTGAACTGAACTAACTAACTAACTAACTAACTAACCATCACGCTGTTTCTCCGCAGGGGTAGGCAGAGAGGACGGACCGCCAAACAACTCGATCTTGGCATACATTTATTGCTTCATTCACTTTCATACAGCGTCTCATACATTCTCTTCTGTAATTCCGACTCAAGTATTTGATTAACTTGATCGTGCCATGTCTTCCTCGGACATCTCCGGCTTCTTTTTCCATTCGCATTCGCGTCATATATTCTCCTTACACTCCACTCTTCGTTCATTCGCTCTACATGCCCAAACCACCTAAGCGTCCCTTTCTTGATTTTGCTCACTACGCTTACATCATCCTTGCATTCTTTGCAAATCTCAAGATTTTTCACACGATCATCACACATGGTTTTACCACACATTCGTCTCAGAGATCTCATTTCTACAGCATTCACCCTACTTTCATCCTTCCTCTGCCAGTTCCATGTTCCATGTTCCAGTTCACTGAAATACATCAGGGTTGGTATCAGCACTTGTAATAGTACTAATAATGTATTAAATAGATATCTATTATTCTTTTTTTTTTATTTTCACATTTTTATTTATTTACAGACAATTTTTATAATATAAGCAATTATAATATACTGAATGAAGTGTATGTACTGTAAATTATAATATATACTAGCGTATCGTGAACGCCTCACCAGGAGAACCTGTCCTGAGGTGTTCACGTATAAATGATATAGTATTAGTATTCAATTGAACTTAATTGATTTAAAGTATGTTTTTTCTTATCATGTCTATATTTTTCATTTACAACTGTTGTTATCTAAATAAAGTTAAAAAAAAATACATTACTCCAATTAATAAAAGCTGAAAATGTTGCCTGTACAATGATGGAGAACGTATCTTGTAGAGGTTTACTATGATATAATGACCCATCCTAATTGCCCGGAATCAGTGGAACTTTGAGTTCCTCATTTTTGAGAATGTTCTCTAAGGTTGGAGTAAGTCAGAGAAGAGAAAGATAAAGTGAAAATTAAAAAAAAAAATCAATAAATATTTATTTCTCCACGCAGGGATTTAAACCCGCGACTTTGTCGACTGTTTAATGTTTGTTCGGAAACGACACATTGGTAGTGTAGAATTGATTTTAATACATCTTTCGTTCCGTTCTATAAGCTAAATATAATTAATATGTAACCTCAATTACCATACGACCTTTACAATCATCGCCAACTCACATCATTAGTAACCTCAAATATTATGTACGATGCATTGATTACCAGAGGTACTGTAAACATATATGTTGTGAGAGAAAGAAGCGGAGAGAGTTTTGCACATAATAATATATTCACCTGCAAGAAATCTGCACGGCATGACAGATTCCAACGGTTTCCCATGGAAACTCAGAGAAATCGGCGCTAGACAGCGGAAGGTGTGCGACGTTTAACGTTTTGGTGGTAAAAGTTTAAACGGAAAGAAAAAATGGAAAAAACGATTTTAATTGCTTGACCGTCTCGTAATATCTGCAGAGGTTAGAGGTTTACGAGTTGTTTACCTACATTGTTAAGACAATTTGTTATGTGGCAAGCTTCTGATCCCACAATACACGTATGCATGTTTATGGTGCAATATCAATAAATATTTTTAAAATGTTCTAGTCAAGTCAGGTTAACAATAATTTTGGGTTTTTTGACACTACAAAACAGCGATGCACAACCCGGGCCGCATGCGGTCCACCTGGCAAATTAAAATAACTTAACCAAAGAGCATTAGTTTTACCCTGGGAATAGAAAAATTATCACCTGCGGCGATTTCTTTACGCGCTCTGCGATTGATATTTTTAATGGGTACCCCTTTTTAGGGGTACATGACGTTGTTTTTCAAAACATAGAACGGAAGTGAGTTATGATCTTTTTTTATTTAATTGCAAACTATCGAATTTCCGGGTGCTGTGATTCATTGTTCTGTTTTACAGAATACGAAAGAGTATCGCGACACACTTTTCTGTTTTCAATAGCCGCCCATAATTACTCTTCTTCTAGTTTTTACAATTGTTCAAAATTACAAATTGATAAAAATTGATAAAATTAATTGTTTAAGAGATGGAATTTTTTAAAAATTAATTGTGTTAATTTTTTAAAATTAATTGTTTCAAGAGATGGAAATTTTTTTCAATAAAGATACTTATTTTATTTGGAAACTCCGATTATAATACATAATTTTGATAACAATAAGTTAATATCAAATACGACATTTTAGGTATGTATTCACAAACCAAAAAACGACATTAAGTCAATCATCTCAAGCTGTAGGCACCCCACCCCCTGCGGCCCACGAACATATTGAAAGTTGATAAATTGGCCCTCCGACTAAAAAGATCGTGCATCACTATTATAAAAGAACCGCATAATTATATAGGCGGTAGATATAAGAAGTCAAGCCATCACGTTGGTATCAGATCCTTAATCAGACCAAAACAACGCTTAAAGGACAACGGGAAAGTTGGCCGATTTGTAGCAACCAGGAGAAAAGGATTGCTGGGACTAAAAGGCAATTTATCATCAGTGGAGGAAGTGGAACGGTACCATCAAGGAGGCAATAGCTCATAAAGAGCTGAATTATTATCGGAAGTAATGGGTAATTACAGTAGAGTCGCGAAATAGCTTTTTGATTTATTTTAAAAAGCTACAAGAACAGTAGAATGGTACCAAAATATAAGCAAAATACACGTTGAAACCCAAATTAGTACTAGTTACTGAGCGAATTAGAATTACGTATACGTATATAAAGATACAAGAGAATAAAATAAATAAAAAAAGAAAAAAAGATCAAGATAAAGAACAAACAGATAGAACCTGATAATTTTTTAAAGAACTATGTATAAATAAAATCTGAAAGGTGCTTTTTAAAATGAACGTACAGGCAAAAGGTCAAATAAGACACGTTGAACCCAAATGTAGAACGAGTTGTGAATGATAATAATAACTAACTTCTTTTTTTAAAATTTATGTACAAGGTAATATCTCCGAAGAAACAACCTATATATTATTAAATCTTGAATATGAGTATGGAAGGTGTTTCTTCTCGAATAGAAAATAATAGAGAGGCAATCAAGTTTGATTAGAAAATCATGTATGATACTTTTATAGACTTTGACATATCAGGTTTGTTCCAACAAATTCTATGGACGTTTTTACTCCCTAGAGTAAACATAAAACCTTACTAGGAAAGATGAAATAAACTCGGTGTATCATGATATAATATACAATATAATATGTAAATGTCCCGAAGGGGAGAGATATCCCCAATGCATCAATCTCAAGAGTAAAAGCAAACTAAGTTAGAAGTTGAGGAATCAAAGAGAAACATTGAAGAACAGGTTGAAGGTTGTCCTTCAGAATTCGGGGTTAGGGGTGATTGTAGAATTAAAGCACGTGACCGCGGGGTTCGACACGCACGTGGTACAAAGTGGTACTAGAATGTAGTCACCCTTCGTACAAAAATGTCAGGAAGAAAAAAATGCAAATGTATTCGCTGTCTGGTGGGTTGAATATACGAAATAATACATTTCTATCATTATCTTTTTTCTTTCTGTGTTTTTTCGGTTTCATGTTTCATTTTGAGAGTTGTTAACATTATCTTCAATTATTAAAAATATATTTCAATGAGGTTTAATAAGCTTCAATAAGTTATTCAAAAAAATTAATATTAATCCTAGACTCGTAGAAAAATTCAACAGATGTCTCATATAAATAGAAATTGGATAGGTATACTCGAGACACTATCTAAAGATTATAAATAAATTCGGTAGAATCTTGTAGTCACGATAAAAAGGTAGCAGCTAAAAATATATGGGAAATAATTGAAAACGGTATTAAAAGTTTTTAACAATCGAAGTATGATACCGATAAAAATGACGAGTCGGATTGGGGTAGCTGTAGCTCAATGGATTAGAGCACAAGGTCCCGGATAGACAATGAGGTCCTGGGTTCGAGTCCCAGCTGCTACTGTTATCTTTTTCTTTTCTGTGTTTTTTCGGTTACATGCTTCATTTTGAGAGATGTTAATATTATCTTCAATAATCAAAAATTAAAATAAATATCAACCTGCATAACATACAAAATATCACGGGTTCAAACCTGGCAAAAACTAAAAAAAAATCAGGGTGGCCATAGAAAACAGATATAAAAAACGTTCCTGGTTCAATCAAATTCCACGTTATTTGAGGTGTTACTAATTTAGCCGGTCTGTGGCCACCCATATTTTAAATTTATTTTTTCGGACTTATAGTGCGGTATGATGGAGGCGCACGTTTGCCAACTACAGGACTTTTGGTCGAAAACGACAAAATTATGCCACTTCGTTTCATCACTCACTTGTCACATATTTTGTATATTTCACAACTCAAACTTATTTCTACCTAGTTTGTAAAATCTCCCAGTATTGCAAAATATACAACCGCGCTATTTTATTCAAGAAATTATGAAACGTTAGCAAAAAATCAAAACTTAAACCAAGATAGTTTTTTCCTATGCGTAAAATCATCAAAATTGATTTAGGAAAGTCAAGCCAAAGAGCTCTTTAAAATTTAAGTAGTCAGTCTAGTATCTTTGCATTCTAGAATAGAAGACATCGGTATCGCCCTGGTGAAAGACCAAAATTGTCCATTGAAACGATGCTTTAAATAATAATAATAACAGCATTTTTATTGGAATAACTAATTGAAGCGTATAAACCTCATTGTAATATTTTTTTAATCATTGAAGATAATATTAACAATTATCATCAAATAATAATATGAAACAGAAAATATAAAGGTAATGGTCGCATATTGGAGTAGAAAACAGGACCTCTCGGTCTATCCGGACCAGTGCTCTATCAAACTGAGCTGATGCCACCTTATTGGCAATTTCTGTAGCAAAATACAATATGAACCGTTGATTTTTTTTCATTGGCCCTTATAAAGATACTATATATATATTTTTTTTACGAGTTATCTCAAAAAATATAAAAAAATCCCACATTTCATATTCCTGATTTTCAGTGGGTTGAATGTGTGACATCCTGAGAAGTAATAGGTTTTTCCCACATTGCTGCCAAATTTATGTATACTTTCATACTATAAACAAAAATAAGGGTGGGTCTGTAACCCCCTGTACGTTTTTGAAACACTGTTTTAATAGTTGATGAATTCTGACTACCTACATTAATTGACGACTAAATATGACACATGTGCCCAAAAAACACGAAGTGTTTTTTTTGTGTTGTGTATAATCGTCAATAATGTAATTGAATACTTCAGAAGTGCATTCGAAATGTTAACATTGTAGCATTCGTACAAAATTCCCTTTATTTTGCACTTAACGTAATTTAAACACGTATATAATTGTTTCGTCAATAAAAAGAAAATTACTTTGTGGTGTCATTATTAATAAAATCAAGAAGAAATACTTTGCATACATCACTGTTTAATATATAAATATCAACATTTTTCGGAAGTGAAGCTTCCCTCCTCAGGATACACAGTGTAGTAAAAAAAGACTAATAATAAACATAGAAAAATAATAATATAAGAATAGACAAATTACAAACACAAATTAACAGTAACTGATGAAAAAGTACGTAAGTAATTAATCATAAATGTTTTAAAAAAAATTATAAATCATTAAATGAAAAATTGATGTTAGAAATTGTAAATGAAATTATTTTTAGTATGAATAAAATCAAAAAAATATAACAAGGCATAAAAAAATAATGATGTTTATTATTATTAAAATTTATATTAATAATATTCTAAATATAGGTATTAATGTAAAAATAAATTTAAGAGATAGCTATTTAAACTTAAAAATAACCCTTAATCCTTTAATCGAAAATGATGCCACAAAGTGATTTTACCTTAATTGAAGAATTTTGTGATATTTATAGAACCGAAAATAATCCCTAAGTAAGATCAAGACGTTATGGATATTTTTAGAAGGCGAGGGTTCGATGGAAGAGGAGTGTCAGGAGAATGTATTACATGAAAGTGGATGGAAGAAGTCCAAGACGACCAAGGAAGCCACCTCCCAAAACAGATAATCAAATACGAGTCGGGATAAACGAAAAACACTTATCTAGGCATGATACTATGAGTGTTGGCCAAGACAAAGTATTTGTAAGGCGTTCTATCATATTTGAAAATGGCTTTATCTTTGGTTAACAGGTGGTGAAGAGCATAAATATTTGTTTAGTGCGACCGATAAACAATAGATATTTGGATGTTATGATTTGGAAAATACAATTCGAATTATGAAAGAAATCCATAAATAAAATATCCGCATTTACAAAATTCGTATTAATAAAAGCGAATTAAAAAAAAATTCTACGTTTTGTAAAGTTTAAATGAAATATCCCGCTAAAATACATTAATGATATTTTTTTATTAAATAGTCTTAAAATACACACGTTAGAATATAGACGTAAAATAAACGATTTAACTTCTTTTAAAAAAAATACTAAACTCCAAATTCGACTGTTCCGAACTTCTGTTACTCAAAAACCTACGCATACCCACAAGAACAACCCGACAAAATACACTATTCCACTGCAGTATACCTAAGCACAATTACATTGCCCATTTCCGATTCAGCGGTTTCACACTATGGGAAACAAATAATTAATATATGGTATATTTACGCACGTTTCAGAGTGGAAGATACTCTCAGTATCGCCCTGGTGAAAGACCACCATTCAGAATAGAAACGTTGCTTGAAATGGCCTTTAACCACGTTTGGTGACCAAATCTGAATAGCCAGGTATTTCCCCACCTTCCTCTTCTCCTTCTACTTCCCTTCCCCACTACCATTAGCCTCACAAAATTCTCCAATTGGGGATGCCATAATCTTACTGGCTTCAGACGGTTGGGAACAGTTGGGACTCTTGTGCGGTATTCACATAAAAAAAAACTGATGGGACATTGACGTTTTTAACGTTGATTGGTGAATTTTGTGGACCATATCAAATACTTATTCCAACCATATTCATAAACCTTCTATTGTTTTTCTGCAAAACTATGTGACTACCGTATTTTATTTATTTTTGTCGATACTATTTTTATTTCGTGTATATTTTATGTATTGCAAAATTTTATTTTACTAACCATCACGCCGTTTCTCCGCAGGGGTAGGCAGAGAAGACGGACCGCCAAACAACTCGATCTTGGCATACACTTCTTGCTTCATTCACATTCATACATCATCTCATACATTCTCTTCTATTATTCCGACTTCTAACATGGCCTGACTCAAGTATTTGATTAACTTGATCGTACCATGTGTTCCTCGGGCGTCCCCGGCTTCTTCCATTCACATTCGCGTCATACATTCTTCTCACACTCCTTTCTTCGTTCATTCGCTCCACGCATTCAATAAAAAAGTATTTTTATATTTTTTAATTTCTCTTCTCATGTACTATTTAGGTAAAGATGTACTATTTATGTACGAGTCCCCAGGGTGTTAAAATAAATAAAAATAACATAATATGAAATGTGTTCTACCATTTAACAGCGGAGCTCCATTCCTTCCTTTCCCACTGACGTGAAAAGTTGCAAGAGATTGGAATATAAATAAATTTGCATACTTTCAAACAATTAGGTAAGAAAGCATGTTATCCAGCATCAGCATAAATCATATCATTATAACGTACAAAACCAAGCCATTCAAAATATTTACTTTGGGGGAACTAATTTAGGATATTATAATTCCCGCGTAAATTGACATGGCTGTTTTTATTGAATGCGTGGCCCAGGCTTGCGTCCCGTCGGGCGGTGATTCACAATGTAATTAGTTCAAGGGGCGCCGGCGTCGCGACGGAGACGCTGGGAAATGCATTAAAATGCCATTATTAGGGAAATTCTAATAAATAAATAAAGAGGATACAGCAAGAATATGAACTGTATTCACGTAAGCATTCCATGGTGCCCACTCTTTTGGAATCATCAGGGAAATCTCGAAACACCAAGGAACTCCAGTGAAAAATATTACGGCTTAAAAAAAAAATAATATTTAGATCAGCAAACGCTGATTCAGAATATACACGTTGTTATTATGTATAACTAATAAGTAGAATTTATATATAGAATTATTTAAAAGTGAAGTACCATTGCTTTCGGAACATCTGACGTCACGTGTCTCGGCCGCGCGTATTATGGTTTTGGGTTTGTATGGACATTTTTATTTGTCGATTTTGTTCGTATTTAAAAAAAAAAGTTTTTTATTTTGGCGAAAATTTATTTGGGTGACATTAAGCTCTTTAATTGTTGTTCAATATTAAAAAAAAAGAGTTATTAATGAAATAAATAAGAATATTCACGTGAAAACCAATTGTCAATACGGATATTATGATAATGTTAATGGTCAATACTATTATTATTCTTTGAGTTAAAGTTTCAAACAATGTACGAGTACATAATTTTATAGCTTTTTTTAGTTATGGTTCACTATGAATTGAATGTAAAATTATGTACGATGAAGCTCATCCTTGTTTTGACATTTGTCATTCTAATATCAAAACCGATCGGCCATAGATTTGGAGAGTTTTGGCTAGCATTGAAAAATAAATGGGATATACTGGTATTTAAGTTAGAACGTCATTATGGATTTTTATTTTATTTAAATGGACTGGAATTCCTTACCATGAGGGACTGTGCTCATATCAGTTACGGATATTTCCCAAGATACGTTTTCCATTAATTGTATCCTGGATTATCCATTGAGAAATATTGAATTTTTCATTCCTCGTAAATAACCAACATATTGGAGTTTCCTTCTAGTCTAACAGCTAAACAATGTTTCTGACGACAGAAGGGAACAGGTAGAGGAGAGTTAAAAAAAAAAATCCCGATCCGAACGGTCGAATCGTATAGGAAAATACGTATACCTTTCAAATGTGGGAGTTATTTCCTTCTAGGAAGTTAAGTAAAGTGAGTTCTACTTAAGTTTGCGGTTAAATTCATATTTAACCTTATGACCACCGAACAAAACAAAACAAAACAGAGAACTCGTTAAAAACATAAAAATTTAAAGAAAATGTTATTGAACAACTTTCCTTTACGAAACAATGTTAAAATTCTGAGATAGAATAGGTACTAAAAAAGTGGTATCTACCAGAGGCGTGTATTCCATACAGGCACATAAGCACTGCATATCTTAAGAAAATAGAAAATATGAATAATATTAAAATGTATGAAAATTTTGCAAGAAATCTATCAATTTCCAAAATACGCGCGAAGTTCCAGAGCACTGAGCGAGCTCTACCGACCGCCCTACTATATCGTGTCAAAAGTACGAATTAAGTATGCAAAATGACACACATGCTATATTCAAATAATGAATAAATTCTACACAAAAAATATATGTGTGTGCAATGCGCATTCGGGGGAAGACTCCTTGTGTTAGTTTCGAAAAAGACCGTACTTTTCGGCACAAATCACGAATGTAGCATTCAATGGTGTCTGTATCTCTATTAATTAGTAGATACAACTTTATTGACGAAAAATTTATCTTAATATTATGTTGGTTTACTTATATGCAAATTGTGCGGTTGAAAAAAAAGGAAATTTCATATATCGAGTTTGGCTTGTAATATTTTTCCATCAAAGAAGCGGTTATTAGACATTTGATGTGGCAGGAAATCCCAACCAACATCGGGTAAAGCCAGTAGCTTAACCATAATTAGCGTCTGTGGTTAGTTTTTTTACATATAAGTAAAGTCGCTGTTTTTCTTACTGACTACTTACTCCGATTAAACAACTCTGTGCACGCCACTGGTACTTACAGATTTTACTGTGAGTTGATTTGACACCTTCGAACTTTTGATCAAAGCTGTAACCTTCAATACATGAAATCAAATAATATATTTATAATATAGTTAGTTACACATTCTCAATAATGTTTTCATCGTCTAATATTACAAGAGAGCAGGGCAGGGACGCTTCTGGAGATTTAAACGCGAAGGGAGCTTAAAAGAATATTGTGTTGAAGATATAAAATTATTCTCTTTGATATTGAGAGCGAATAGCGAACCTAGTCGACGCGATTCCATTCTCGAGGTCACATAGTTACGCAAAATGTAATTTTTGTATAGGTTCCGGAAATATTTATAAGTCACTAGCTGATGTGTACCCGGCCTTGCTCGGGATTTTTTTTTTGAATGAAGTTATGAAGTTGTGAATTCTTGCTTGTCATTAGGGTGCCGTTATTGATTTGACAGCGAAAGTAACTATCTCCAAATAAAGAAACATTCTCGTTTATTTCATTCCAACGTTTATTTTTTCAAAATATATCTAAATAATAAAGTTCTTAAGTATGTACCTACTCGTGTTTTCCATTTTGAAAATATTCTACCCAAAAAAACCTTCTTCTTTTGAATATGCAATCTGTGGCTAATCAGAGTGTTATATCTATGGGCTAACCTAAATAATACATGGCGGGTTCAATGTTTTTCATACTAATTTTAAAACGTTATGGCAACAGTTTCACAAATTGAATTTCATTCAAACTACTTTCTAAACCTTCCCGGCACTAATAAAAACAAACCGTGCTATTTTCTGCGAAACCGGTGGAGTAATTTTCGAGGACAAACAAACTTACATTGTTTTTTTTTTTAAATATATATAAGGCATTAGGCAATGAAAATAACCATTATATGTTATTTTAGTAAATTTTTTGGCATATAGATAATATATATATATATATTTTTTTTAATTTTAAAAATTAATTAATTAAATTATTTTTTAAATTATAATGTCACATCACCAAGTTACCGCTTCATATGAAAATATGTATTTTTTTCATAACTCTAAAAAGGGGGCACTAATGAAAATAACTTTCCACAGGACCTATGTCACCTATGTATCTTTGGGGATGCTGTGTGGAGGGTATTTTTGAGAAAATGAAGGAGTAAATCAGGGTCTTGAAGAAACCCACGATGTAGGAGGGAGGAACACAGAGGTCGGAAAATCATTCCACAGCCGAGCTGTTTTTTCAAGAACAAATGTTATCTGTATACAAATGTTGGGCGCGCGTTTGGCGTGTTTCCCGACTGCGCTTCGATGTCGAAGGGATCAATGACGATAGTTCCTCGAAGCATCTTCCATTGAAATACCGGTAGAACAGGATATTCCCACCTGACGCCTGTGCTCTAAAGATTGCAGTCTGCTTGTTACGATAGAAAATCTCTCAAACGGACCACCCGTTTCTGTAGAGTTAAGTGGTTTTTCAGGTATTTTGGGGCTCCAGATCAGAGGTGGCTGCCAAGTTGAACAGTGATCTGTGCAGAGTTAGCAGCTGTGTAGTATTAAAGTAACCGCGCGCCCGGTGCATACAGCACGACCAACTACTGAGAGGCCAACTCGACTCTGGCTTTGATGGAGCCCCCGTGCCCGAACTGGTCACTTTGATCACTGGTGATACACCAAGCATATCAATAGAAGCCTTGTTTGGAGGATTGTTTTCGTTAAAGAAGACAGATAAATAAAAACTAACGATAAATGTTTAAACGACAAACATCATAACTCAAACCTACACCAAAAAGCGTAAGTACATTCACAACGTAATCGAGTGGTGAATTTCAAATAACGAAAAATGATTTCCAATTTCGATAAAACATCGATCGCCAGACAATATTTGTCACTTCACTCATTCTCAAAAAATACAGTATTTATATTCAGAGCTTCTAAGGTTTTTTTGCTTTTCCACGAGGTTCGATGATAACAAGATTACGAAACGGATTTAGAAATCGATTCATTTTCCCTCAATGGAAAGCCGTACACCTGCAGACGTGATTACAATCAATCACATTCGTTAAAATGAGCAATCCGTGATATTTAAGAGTTAACGATTTACTTGAATAATTGGTATTTTTATTAGTTTAAAAAACATTTTGAAAACACGACCCTTTTAAGAGAAATATTTAAAAACGATTCCGTTCTTGAAAAAAGAAAGAAATCAAGATTCGGACCGCTCTTTCAAGACAAATAATCGTGAAATTCAAAAATAAAGTCATTGCCCACCACTGTTATATATGCGAAAACATACAAAGATATGATACACTATGCATTTATAGTTTGAATGCTATATGAGTACATACAACATGTACTTCCGACATGGTTCAATTATTTTTTGTATGTGAGTACTGCGCAAGAGTCCCAGCTGCTCCCAACCATCTGGAGCCAGTGAGACTAAGGCATCCCCAATTGGGGTATGTTGTGTATAACTTAAACTAACCTAACCTAATTAACCATTAATTTTTTTACGCACGTAAAAAAATATATTTATTAAAAAAAGGTTATTCAGGTAAGTTTAGATTAGGTTTTCGGGATAGTTTTTTTTTGTACTTTTAAATGCTTTATATTACTTTTGAAAAGTGGGCTGATTCATAAGTATCTTGAATTATACGGTCACATTCTAACCTATAGCTTTAAGCGAAGTGATCGCTACCCATATAAGGAAGGACGCTCAGCTCTTAGTCGAATGTATCGACTTTGAATCACACAGCGGGGACCCACTAATTCCCTTTTCAGGAAACGAAATAGGTACTTAGTAAGAATCATGCGACATGAAATAGAAAAAAAAATTGACAGCCATGAATATTTCCGGGGGTGAATTCATATCTTGAATTTATTTCTGAATTCAGCAAATATTCCGAATAACAAGTAGTGACATTATGTGGAACGTACTGTAAAAACATCTGTGATATAATAATAAGATATATTATGAAACCTTATATTCACAAAGGCTTTGACTCTCTGAATGAATGCGAAGGTTACCACCCATCGTATGCCCTCCTCCTCCAAATATATACGTATGTCTGCCGACAAATAATATTCCAGAAAACAGAGCAATCAATAGAGCAAGCCGCCAGGCAACTTGTCAGACTGTTTGTAGACTGCGAACCTTATATAATTACTACAATGTAAGCTTCTGTACATAATGGCGTGTGCTCAGTAAGTACTGGGAGACAAGTGTTGGATTTGAAACAGCCTGTGAAATAATATGCCTCTTCTAATTAAGCGTATAAAATAAAGGAAATGCGATACTGTCTACAAAAAGAAACGCTGAAAGCTTTCCTTCAGTCTTGGTAAACCGTTTTAGAAAATGATTCTTCCTCCAAGATGTTGTTAATAAAAATATTTTGAACAGTAGATTTATAACGTATCGAGTTACCATTTCCATCAATAACAATTTGACCTAGAAATCGCATAGTTACTGTGTTCAGAATGTTCTATTTTCTTCAAAGAAAATATTTTTTATAGTATTTATGAGTTTCCATATCTGTATAAATAATAAAATCATATAAGGGAGACCGGTCCAAAACTGTATACCACAGAAACACAGAAATTTGTCATAATACATGTCAAACCGCTGGTGAGATACCATATGTTACCGCAAGTTTTATTAAAAATGTACATTAACTTTTTTTTTTTTTTCTTCTCATTCTATATCTTAATATTATGTTTTTTACCCTATGGTGTTATTAGAAATGTTACAACATGCTTTATTTTTATAAACAAAATAAAAAAACGCTCTTTCTATATGCTATATTACGCTTTATATTCTATTTCCCTTATTTCTTTTTATTACTTAGCATCTCTACCAAGTGATAACTCAACCATAACCATGCATTCTGTGAATATTTTTAACTGCATTTTTTAACACTTGCGCACTTCTAAATGATTAATAGTATGGTGAATAATCTATGAATGTTACAAAACAATAAATAAAAAAAATATTTTTTGGTGTCCTGGGGTCTGATTCCGGTTCTTTTTAAGGATAAGGCATTGTTAGGGTTAAAGACATATTGCTTAACTGCGATTCCCATTACATGTGTACTTTAGTATTACTTACTTTATTTACACTATGAAAATGACTATGAAAAAAATCTATAATATAGATGTATTTTTAATATTTATACCTTACCTTAAAATATCATAATTATATAGAAACTAATAAAAATAAAATAAAAAACTTGTAGTTTATTATAATTCTTAGAAATTGAATCAGTTTTATTTGAAATTTTTGGTTTATGGCAAAGGTACTTTATAACATAGAAATTTCGTTAAACCGGTTAATTTAATAGCATTGTTATGCGACAAATGACCAATAACAAATAACGTTTGAAGACAATACTTACGATAATATTGATTTTTTCTTTTGTTAAAACTACGCAAACATCGAAATTTTTAAAGAATGTCATTCGCTGAATGACTGTTATCATCCGAGAGAACCGGAACCACAGTTAAGCAAAAAGTATTTAATAACAAGGATAAGGACAATGCCTTATCCTTTAAAAGAACCGGAATCAGGCACCTGGTGTAATTTTACTGTAATTGAATTAGTAAATAGTGAAGTATTGATGATTTGAAGGTGAGTGACATGTTAAATACTTTAATTATGTTCATTTTACCTATTATTACGTATTGGGTGACTTCGTTAATTTTTTTCATATTTTAGAATGTCTGTAGACAAATATCTCGGGGTACAACCGTATGGGGTAAAACTGGCCAGTGTACGATTTCGACTCTGAAGATTTGTATTAATGCATTTTATTTATTTATTTGCAGACGTTACAAAAAAAAAACTACCAAAAAATACTGGGATAGGGAATGAGTGTAGTTGAAAGAGCAATCGGATTCCTAAAACCAGCAGAAACCTACGGATTTCCGAAATCCACTTTACAAGACCGTGTCAAAAAATAAAGAAAAAATCGAGATTCGTCCTTATGTACAATTAATAAGCCTAGGTCGTTTTAAGCTTGTATTTTCATCACCTCAGGAATAATGTTAGTTGTTCACGTTTTGAATTTCTTATACGGTACATGGTTTTCCACACCCAGGGCATAATCGGAAAATCAGGGGAATCGATTTTATTTGAAATATTTCATGATTAAGTTTTTTTTATATGTTTCTGTTATGTTTCGCTCCTTAGTAAATTATTTAGGAAAAATAATCATTAAAACAAAATTTCATTTTAAATCATTAAGCTACAGAGACCTTACTTTAGCTATACGGTTTTGGACCGTTCACCCTTACTGTTGTGTTCCAAACAAGGAAAATCGAAAAGAATTCTGATGTAAGCTTAGCGAACAAGCGTCAGAAAGGGAGATTTAGATGGATTAGACACGTATATATGAGAAGAGTTAGATTTTTTAAACGTTTATAAAGCGTATAATTCATACTTTATTGACAAAAAATTGAAAAAGTAACACATTCACAGAACAAATAATACATATTGATGCCCTAACACGCAAGGGAAGGAAGCAAAACAAGAGGGGCGTGCGGGGCGCCTATTAAGTAAAACAGCAACTAAGTAAAAAGGTTCGGATTCTTTACAAAAACTGAATATTTTGTTAGAGTATTTAGTTTGACCCTTTTTATAAATGCTTTGTAATTTGCTTACCGAAGTCGAAATCACGCGAAACAAACGTAGACGGCGGTGAACTAAGCTGGTGCCAAAATGGGTGTCACATGACCTTTGTCTCCAGCCGTCGAAATCATACTAAAGGCAAGTCTATTTATTCCGAGGTCTGTGAATACGGCATACTACCGCTATATTACTTCAAACGATTATTGCCTCTAGTCACCCACTCGATTTATCGATTTTGAAGACCATGATTCCTTGATTAATAAAATGCTTGTCATTCTCAATTTTACTCGCTCTTCTGAGACGTTAGAAACAAACCAAGATAAAAAATTACAAGTATGTATCATAATAAAGTGCAAAGTGAGTCTTTAGTTCTTGGACGTAAATCATGCCGAGGAAGTTTTGCTGGTTGTATCTCTTGCAGGACTTTCAGGACGGCATACAAGGATGCGAGACAGCATACGAGAGTTCGTGAAGCCAGAAGTGAAATTGCCGACGGCTATGAATTATTCGAACCCCCCGAGAGATTTATGCGAGATGCTGTGACAGATAGCTAGGCATGGAAAGAAAAATGTTTTTATAAATAAGATATATGCGGTACTATCAACAATTTTATACGGTATCTGTTTTATTCAATTTTTTATCACCATCTATTGTGTAACCTCATTGATGGAGTCTTTTATGCCTCGTTCATATGGGGAGTAAAAAACTCTTCTAAAAAAGTATTTTCATGGTGTTCTCATTATGTCATCTCCTTGACAAACCCTTTTACAGAAGAATAATTTTAAGGAGATTCTTGCTTGTGTAGTATACTGTATCGTGGGACTATTATTGCGGGGATAAGAGGGGACCTCGAGCAGGTGTTTCAAACTATTTTGAACCAATTTTAAAATGATTTATTTTCATTATAGAAATAAAACAGAGTTACAGAGAGAAACAATTTCCAGAAAATAAAATTATGTAGTGGGTACCTATGATATGTTTCCTTGTAATGCCTTATTTATACATGTATTTACCGGGTGGTGCGTGTAGTGTATAAGTGTGTGTGTATGTGTGAGAAGTGGTGATCTATATATTATAGAAGTGATGCCATATGCATGCGCACTGAGCAGTTTATTTATCATTGTCAAGATGTTGCTTTTAAATGTGAATCCGAAAAAATGTCAATGTTAGAGTTGTTTAGGTAAATATTATTGAATTAATGAAGATAACGGTTAATTAACGAATTTGCAGCTGCATTTGTTTTGTAACTATGTGCGTGGTATATAACATATGTGCTATATGGCAGGTACGTTTCAAAGGCATGTTGAAATTAATTAGGGACAGAAGGTCGATACAGTCGACATTATTATTTAGAATTCTATGCAGAACTGTTAAATCAGCTACTGTTCGTCTTTGTTGCAGATATTGAAAGGTACATTGAAAGTTATCGTTGAATTTCTAGGTGAGATATTTTATAAATTTCTTTTGAATGCGTTCTATAGTATGAATGTAAACTTTATACTGAGGATTCCAAATTGGTGAGGCATATTCCAGTGGACTTCATACCAGTGAAAAATATAACATTTTGTTTGTTCTTGAACATTTTGTTCAGCAGTAAAACAAAACCAAGCATTTGTATAACCTGTGAATGTTTGAATCAATGTGCTTATTAAATACAAGTATGCAATCTAGGAAAATGCCAAAATCTTTACATTCTGTTTTAGAGATGACAGGTTCGTTGTAGAGTGAATAGGAAAACTTAATTATATATGTATTTCTGGTGAATTTCATAGTGTTTTTGCCTGTACTCATCATGACCCGTCCTTGTTAGGAGCAAAAAAGCCCCAGGCAACTTTTTTTAGCCAAGTCAACTATCATGGACAATTATAACTGTGACAATTGGTAACCGTTTTTAAAGGCTGTATTTTCATAGAAAAAATACTATAAAGCTATTTTACTGCCAATATTAAAATGCCACGGTGAATAAAAAAATTTTACCGTAGATTTTTTTAATCGTCAAATAACAAATAACTGTTCATACATTATGATACGAATTAGAAGATATTGAATAACGTTAATTAGGAATATAAAAATTAAATTATAGCCCATCACTGTAACGTTAACTAGTTTCAATAGAAAAAAAATGATATCGACTTTTGCGATGTATCATGTATCAGAAAGGCGAAAGAAGGTCAATTAATTACAGAAGAGAAATGATGATATCTGTAATTTATTGCTAAATCACCGAACGATGGGCGCAACAGAACGAAAAAGGCAGAATCGTGTTGTCGGTTTACGTTTATTTCAGCCAGGGGCTGAGCTACTATCGTTAAACGTGCTTTCCCATTACAATTAACCTCATGTTTTGATACTCACATATAAGAACAGTCAACGCGCATTCAAAGATATTAGGAAAAGTACGATTATTTTTTTAAATGAGACTTTTTCGAATAATAAGAAAAAAAAATTCTACGATTACGTACTCACATTTCTATTCATTTTGAATCAACAAAAATGTTTGAATTCGTCGGTAAAAAATAGCGTTCCCAGGGGAAAAAAACTGTTATCTTTACACCCCTATTGGTTCTATAGGAATAATGGCCTGGAAATCGAATACATAAATCAATTTGGTGCCTATTTGTATACCGCGGCTTTTTTCTTATTATTCCAGATTTGATTTCAGAGAAAAATTGGAATAATAAGTTGGAAGAAACACCGGGAAATAGGAGAAGCTAATATTTTTTAAACCAAAATATTGTAGGTATTTTCCATTCGGGATATAATGGAAAACTCGAATGAAACCGATATAAAGGTTAAAATAGCATAATACAACCCGGGGTTTCAAAGAAACACCTACACATTTTATTGTGATAAATGTGCTGGTATTTCTTTCTCTCACAAGACAAAAGAATACATTTACATAATACTATGTAAAGAAATATTTGATGGAATACATTTCCTGTAAAATATAACGCGCCGAAGTCAAATGATCCACGAGTTCGACAATCTATTTGAGCATGAATTAAAGTAAGATTCTGTAGACCCCAAAGACTGCCATATGCTGGTCGTGCGGAAAAAAATCCAGATGACTAGACATCGAACATAGAACATCATAACTAGGGGCGGTTTTCTCTAAAGAGCGTTTGTGCAGTGAACTCCCATGAAAAATATAAGAAAACAAAAAAAAAATGTATTATGATTTTACCACACACAGCGCCCAAATCAAATTCCGTGCTAAAAACTCACTCGTCCGCCAATACTGCCTAAGAGCGAGTCCGAAATGAATACCCTGCGTGCGTTATGAATCCCGCACATATAGGACTTTCTGTCCTAAGAAACAGTTCGTACAAAACATACTACAGCACTGCAGCGGAAGACATGCGAACCTTGGGAATCTTCAAACAGGCCAGGTGCGCAGCAACTATGGGATTTGTTAATCCCTAATTTGTAGGTAATACTATTTGGAAGGATCAACAGAATTTAATGTGATTATCATGTTTTAATTTGCTATGAAAATAATTTAATAACTGTAGACGTTACTTTTTAATTGTCGTATTTCTAGAATTTGCTAGGATTGGCAAGTATATAAAATATCTTATGATTTAAACGAACATATCTTACGTAAATCGAAATTTTCGCATAATTTTTTTTTTAAATAGCAACGATTAGCAAATTTCTAGATCGATCTGCCTATACGAGGATGAATCCCGAGCGCTCAGTTCACGGAAATCCTGTCGCATCACGATGAGAAAAAGAAATCCGTAGACTAGATTCCCAATTACGGACAACGTTCAAATGGACACTTTCGCATTTGAGTTGGGGCAAGAGAATAAGTGGATCATTAAGATTGTAGAAGTGGCCATCCACCTGATTGGACTCAGCGACTTTGAGATGAACGCTGTAGACTTCAGCATGGCTTACCTCGGTGTGAAGTACAACAACACCTTGCCCATGAGCATCTTAAACACAGATACATACACTATACACGGAGAGGGAAAGGCATACTTTGATGTTGGAAACCTGAGGTTCAGTGCATTTGCTGGTCTTCAACTGAAGAATGGAGAAGTTTCCGTTAGGATTTGAATCCTATTGGAGTCGATCCTGACTACCTGAATGCTAAGTGGTGGCGATATCGACTACGAGATCAACGCCATCACGGGCGACCTCGCCGTGGACTTCTTCAACTCCTACTCCGACGTCATCGCCGAACAGATCTACGTGGCCGTGCTCAACCGAGTCATCAAAATGCTCGATGGCATGAACCTCTACGACCTGATTAACGCCCTTGAGGTGATTTTTCACAAAAACGGCGCTATACAAGTCATCCAACTATTATTATTATTATTATTATTAAATGAAAACAAGGTATACGGTGGAGGTGTCTGAAGTTAATATGAATTTATGATTAAAAAACCTTCATAACTTATATACACTCATTCATTTTTGACCGGACCTGTTTCACCTTGCAACATGCATCTTCGTTATTTCGAGCTTGATGAAATTTTGAACAAAACAAGAGGAAGGTCACCACATGAGATTTCGAAAAAACGACCCCAACCCCCTTTCCAATCCACACTCACTTGACCTTAAAAATAAGGGAAAATTACTGGGTAGGGGTAGGGTATCAGAAGCTCAACACTTTAGTTCAAACCATTAATAATCCCGGACAATGCCGAGTACTTCAACTAGTAAGATGTAAACGGGGACAAATGATGATTTTTTGTGGTATTTCGCTTGGTTAATACCGGCAACCTCTGGGACAAGAGTAACAGATTTTACCACTCTGCCAAAGAAGCGCTCGATATCGTCATGCTGACATATCGCATAATATATTTTATTCAAATGGATTCCAGATATATTCTGCGCAGTCACGTGTTTACGGATGTCGGCGGGAGGAAGACGTGCAAGGACGATAGGAAACTGAAAAATCGGCAGGAAAGTCGTCTGAAAGGAAAACTGATTGCAGCATCCGTCAACGTCAGATTCAGTCACGCCGGCCATACAAATACCCCATTATCATAACACGAAGCGGCACAATAACATGACGCGATTATGCCCGGCGTACCATCCTGGTGTGCAATAATGCAGACAATTACTTACCCCATTGACATAGGTTATACAGGTGTGCTGTTCGCTAAATCGATTCACCAACAAATATAAAATTATTGTATTAAAATTTGCAGATTGCTCAAGAAATATTACGAATGATTTTTTCTGTAAATTCTATACGGGTAGTTAGGAAAATGTATAAGGTTTAAAAAGACAATAATTTCCAAAACGTAATCTTTAAATGTTATTAAATACATCCCAAAATATCTGAAAACAGGTGCAGTTTGAAAGCCAGTGAAAGAAATTTTGAACGTTTTTCAACGTTCACGTTTTACCTAAAATTCCGTAAATTAAGTATTTTTTTATAGCTACTCCACACAGGAGGCCCTGAGAGAAATACTTTTTCCTAAAGGTCTATGTCATCTTTGAGGATGTTGTTTGGAAGGTTTTTAAAGGAGAATTCCTATGAAAGACGTACTGGAATTTTAGGTAAAACGTTCAAAATTGCTTTCACTGGTTTTCAAACTGCATCTATTTTCAGATGTTTTGGGATGTATTTCCTTATATATATAAAATAACTAATATTATTATAATCTAATACATATTTCTAACTGCCCATATAGAATTTGTGGTATTGCTTGAGTTAGCAACCTGTAAAGTGATTCTTAAGGCTATTTTTGAGTTCTGGTCTTTATATGAAAATTTTCTGCTTGGCATGTTTAATATTTATTTTTATAAGACAAATAAATATTTTTAGTTTACGAATAACCTTACAATAATTAAATTCATCCCAGTACCATCATTATACGTGGAAAATTTGGCTTGCTTTAGACATTTCTAAACTCATAGATTCCTACACATTTTAAATATTCTTTTATAGAACTGACAAAAAGGTTAATTTGAATAGGTTAATAACTACATGCTTTCACTATCAAACCTGAGGAATTTATTACATTCCTTAAGAGCCAATTTTATAAACGAACTACAAAATTTCTGTTACGTAACGAACCGTTTCGTTAATGGACCGTTATCCGTTCCTTTTTTATCACGAATAATTGCCATTCGGTCGTCATCGCTTTCACTGATCGATAAGGAATCCATTTCACAAATGCAAATTATATGTTGTATTTTTAATTAAAATAGTGCACGGTTTCAAATAAGCGATCGTCGGGCAACAACTGAGAGCTGTCACACGACCAGTAATTTGACGAGCGCTTATAAAACGGAAAAATCGGGCGGTAGATCAAATATTAATTAAAAATTGTATCAAGCGTTACGAACGGATGGTTATAAAACCAGCCCCAAGAGCAACTTTTATAAACGAACTACCAAATTTCTGTTACGTAACGAACAGTTTCGTTAACGGATCATTATCCATCCATTTTTTATCTTGAATAATTGCCATTTGCTTGTCATCACTTTCACTGCTCGTTAATGAACCCTTTTCATAAATGGACATTATATATTGTCTTTTTAACTAAAATATTTCACGGTTTCAAATAAGCGATCGGTAATCTGGTGAACGTTTATAAAACGGCAAAATCTGGCGGTAGTTCAAATATTAGTTAAAAATGGTGTCAAGCGTTACGAACGGATGGTTATAAAACCGGCCCTAAGAAGATTATTACTATTTTTCTTTTCTTTTTTGTTTTCCTCAGGTATATTAGATACCGGTATTGTTTTCATTTTTGTATTACTTTTTTATTGTGTTTTTGATTGCTCTACTTGTGAAATTTATTACATAAGAGGAACGGCTAATAATATAAAACCTAAAATAAATAAATTACTTCTAATCCGTACAAGATATTAACTATACATTTCTATGAAAAGAGATCATTAGCTTTAGGTGAGTATTTTGGCCTCAAATTCAAAATTAAGTTATGTATGAAACAGACAGCGCAGCCGTTCCTCATAAGAAGAATTATTATTTTATTTTTTATTGTTATCGCTTATTGTTTTAATATTTAGCTTTCTTCATTGATAATAATATACTGACATTGTTTTCGGTTTTTGTATTTATCCAATATGTTCTACGAATACAGAGTTTTGGCGGCGGACACCCAATGCTGAGCATATTGCTTGTGGCTGGTCTCGGGGATTTGCCCGCATCCCGGCCGAAAGGAGTACCTTAATAACACCTTGGAAGAAATACCATACACAAGTTGTGTGCAAGTATTGGCCCGCCGGCGCAGTATTGTCACTCACAAAATATTGTTATTTTAGAAGGTGGTGCATATAATATGTAAGAGTAGTTAATACGTAATTAAATTAAATTCATATTTATGTTTTTTTTTATTAATTGATAAACTAAAGTTTTTAAGACAAGATTTTTGTGCATAGCGCAAAGAATTGGTAGAGCATCTGACCGGCAATCAGAAGGGTGCAGGTTCGAGTCCTGTCGGCGACATTTATCTTTTCTCGGAAGGTTTTTTCAATTTGGATGAGTGTTTCAGGCTAATAATTATTGTTTATAATTAATATTTATGTTTATATTGTGTAATTTAATACGAATGCTGCAGACGCATTAGTCTAGGGATATTTATATAGACTTTTGTATTACAAGCTTATTTCGAAAATGTTCTGTCTGTGTCTAAAAGAAATAAATAAATAAAGTAAAAGATATTTGAGTTGTTTCTCTCTTAAAACAGGAGCAGAGAGAAAATCTAAATAACTCAAAATCGGCAGTTTTGACTTGTCTTAATGAATTGGATGGATGGTACAGTATCTACCATCATTCATGGATTCGATTCATTTCACAATATTTCCTAGCATTGGTTTGCCAAGAAACCTGACGCTGTCCAGCAGGAATGAATATCCAGTAAATAATGAAAATGGCAAATAATTAATTAATTAATATTACCTCATGCCTTAGGCCCAAGTCTTTGACCTCCCGTCACAATTTACATTGTTGAAATTGGGTGTTCAACACTATTTTGATGTTTTTTTTAAAACTATTTATATGATCCTCTTCTCGGCCTAACAACGGTTCAACAAATTGCAAGTTGTTTGATTAGCTGTTGATTGCCGCCAAGCATAACTATTATAAAACTAAAACAATAAAAAAAAATAAACCAAACGCTGATGAACCGAGAATCGACGGTACAGGAAAATGTTCAAAGGTAAAAAAAAACAAATAAAATGGCGCCAATCGGCGATTTGATGTCGACGTCAAATGTAACGGGGGTTCGAACAACTAGGACTCATTGTGCCGGCAAAATGTTGTACAAATATCTACAGTACAAATAAAATAAAATAAATTATTTTATTACGAAAATAGATAACGAAAAAGATCGGGATAGATTTAGTTAATATATATATATGTATTATTTACCAATGTACCTCTATCTCCAAGCTGTAGGAAAAGCGAATAAAAATGTATGCTGTTTAAAAGGTTAAGAATAGTTACGGTTTTTTCAAAGTGTGTCATTCTAACCTGCGTTCTGTTTATATTTTTGATGAGGAATTGGACATACCTGAAAAAAAAAGAAAATCGCATGGTGAATAAATTACATAATTTAAGCAGACGATCGAAAGAATAACTTATTTTAAGGGTTAGCCGCACCAGTATCTTATCTGTCCGGAATAAGTGCGACTTTGACACCTCCAATAATAAATAAAGGCGGATCGAATTGGGAAAGGTAAAGTTGGGAAGTACTTGACTATTCAGATACGGTTCCTTAGAATATCTAAAGCAAAGTTTTGATTTTAAATATTTGTCTCAAACCAGGGCGATATTAAGAATCTATTCTACTCCGAAAGGAAGTATAAAAATAAGTAATTAAAAAAATGTATATTTGCATTTCACCGAACTTTAAGATGAGGAAATTCGGGTCCATGTCAAAGCACTTACTGCTCGGCTACGAAAGGCATCGAAAATTGCGATTTAATTGATATTTTAAGTAAAAGAAACCTTATTTAGTGTTCTACATATATTATATATTAAAAAAAAAACTAATAACAATTTGAATAATGCTATCAGTCAAAATGGAAGCCCGTTCAGAAGTTTTAAAAGGCTTTTTTTTACATGAATACCCCACAAGAGTCCCAACTGCTCCCAACCGTCTGGAGACAGTGAGACTATGGCATCCCCAATTGGGGAATGTTGTGAGGCTGAAGGTATTGGGGATGGGAAGGAGAAGGTGAAGAGGAAGGTAGGGAAATACCTGGTTATTCAGCTCTGGTCACCAAACACGGCTAAAAGCCATTTCAAGCAACGTTTCAATTCTAAATGGTGGTCTTTCACCAGGGCGATACTGAGAGTATCTTCCACTCTGGAACATGCGGTAATATACTGTATATTATTTTTAAATTAATTAATTGTGAAACAGCACAAATTGATTAAATAAAATTTACTTGCGTACGCCGGGATTTGAACCCGCGACCTTCGGATTCGTAGTCGAGAGCCTTACCCCTCGACCATGGAGGCTGTCAAAGCTTTATCTTTAGCGATGTTTGTTCATTTATTTAAAAAAAAAATGAACAAACAGTTATATACACCAATATATTGTAAAAGTGACGAAAAATCACAAAAAAAATAGTTAACATAATTATATAAGATATAGGTAATTAAGACTATAAAAACAGTTTTTAAAAAAAGTCAAAAGTAGGTGTATAATACAGTTGTAATAGAATAGATGTTTCGTGCTTAAACTTGTTGTAGGTTATGTGGAAAATATCCACATTTCCTGCGAGGCAGTTAATTAACCTAGTAAGTTTTCCCAGAGGCATCACCATTCGTAAGTTAGTTCTGCACCTGGGAAGAGACGGAAGCCCGTGTTGGAGGCCTCGGGTGAAATTATCATCAGGGACATGGAATCCTATTTCAGCCAGAATGTCAGGAATTAATAATACACCGTTCAAGAGTTTGTGATCCATAAGTAGTAATGCTGCATCCTTCCTAGTAACCAGATCGTGTATATTTAAACCGTCTACAGTACTACTCCTTCTCAACACCTTTAAATGTCCACTTACACTCACTGGTCCAATTATTAGAGATAAACCAAATGTACGAGTTCATAAGAATCGTACGATTAAAATAAGAATTAGGTAGGTTATAAGTTAAAACGAAAACAACAAAAAATCATATAAAAAGGGGACTAAAATTTATGAAAATATCTATGGAATTTTTCGACTTTTCGAACAAACGTGATAAGAATGTACATGATAAAGTTTTACTCTTCACCAGACGACTTGATGAATGAATATATGAAAAAAAAATCTGGTTTAAAAAACAAAGTATCGAATAAAGCTGTTATAATATATTTATTACTACAGGGGTTGGTTGGTTGGAAGTAACAAAGTAACATACCCTTCCTGTTTTAACTTAACTCCAACATATGTCACGCC
>JAHDVE020007042.1:0-52199 GCA_022606495.2 Halesus radiatus
TCTAGGATATAATTAGATAAATTTACACTTTTTTTGTTTTTTTATATTTGCCCTTATTATAGGCAAATGTTTGCTGTCTTCTTGGATGAGATGTCGGACGTCTTCATTTTGGTCTATCAGATCTTCATTAATATCTTGAATGAGTTAATACCATTAATATCTATTATATTATCATTAATATCTTGAATGAGTTAATACCATTAATATCTATTATATTATCATTAATATCTTGAATGAGTTAATACCATTAATATCTATTATATTATCATTAATATCTTGAATGAGTTAATACCATTAATATCTATTATATTATCATTAATATCTTGAATGAGTTAATACCATTAATATCTATTATATTATCATTAATACCTTGATTACATTAGGTTTACGCTTCTTTATTTCTGTTCCTGTTATTTTGTTGTTTTCTTTTTTGTTGATTTTGTTAATGATTATGTCAGCATCATCTATTTTGGGGCAGGAGATGATCACATTGTTATTATTTGATATATAAACTTATACATTTGTTTTAAACCACTTCGATTAAATATAATAATCGACCGGTTTCGGAAGTACCCTTCCTTCGTCAGGACTATGTTAAAAATTGAATAAAGTTTTAATACCTATCCTGACGAAGGAAGGGTACTTCCGTAATTATAATTACGATAAAACATAAAGTAAATACTTTTTATGAATATATTATTTAAAATAATTTAATAATAAAGATTTTAAATCAGTTAAGGACATCGCTACTTTCCCGAACCGTACTAAAAACAGGTTGGGTCGATCTATTAATGAAGACTCTATTCTTTTTTACAAAGGGATGTTCTTTTTCAAAGATTCTCATCACTGTCCTTGTAATAATACATATAATACATTTTTATATTCTGTTTTGTTTAACATTTTTTTCTATAACCATAACAAATGCCGAAAATAATAACAAAACGTTCGCAATTAGCGTTCGGGAGTGGTTACCACAAAGCATGGTTAGTTGGGTAGGTAGATTGAAGTGGTAGCGAGGCGAGTGAGTACGACAATGTAAGTGTAAGATATTTATAAATAACTGTGGGAAGAAATAACAATTCTTTTCTGGTGTTGTTCTAGAATGGAGTGTGTTGTCCCAATTAACCCGTTCCGCTAGGTTCAGGGTGACCACGAGATATAATAATTTATTTATAAATATAATTAAATATATTTAAATATATATGGCATAACATATGCCATTAACATAAAGGTATGAAAAGAAATGTGTAAATACAACAACAATAACAAAGAAACCAAAATATAAGTATATCCTGTATAAATTAACAATTAAACGTATAAATATATATACAGTGCCTATGTAAAAGTATAAAATCATACAATATATAAAATTTAAAAAAAAATGTTTTATATATTTTTTAATTAAGAAAGATTGCGTTTAATGTAGAGATAACCGATTCAAAATGTATGTACCTCACAAAAAGGAGAAACGATATATTCATCGGTAATAAATCATTTAGGGTTCCATAACAAATTTTATTGAGTAGGTGTGTATAGAATCATATCAATAAATCGGCTAAACGTGGCCTTGCCACGCTTTGAAAATGACCTTTATGATTTTTTTTTAAATATTCTTTTCGATAGCTTACGATGTGCAGAATATGTTCCAAAAGCGGTTTGGCCGATAAAGATTGCACAAAAAATTTATCGCATAAGAATGGAACCTATCTCTTTTCAAGAAAATTGAGTTTGAGGTAATGGGTATCTCACATCAATCTTTTTCAAATGCAAGCTTGTATGTATTATTAATACTGTGGTAAGAATAGTAACTTCAAGCACCACCAAGTGTCGCTAGATGCGCTATGGCGTTGAAATATGCGTCTCTATACACTAATATGTGCGGGTCTAGCGTGCAGCATTAGTCAAATTAGTGTTAACCACATCTTAAAACGCGTTTTCTGAAAAACCATGTTTTTCAAACTGGTCTCCACGATATCTCAAGAACTACTCCATGGATTGACTTGGATTTTTTTTATTTAAAAGTAGATACAATTTATTGGATTCAAAACTTAAATTTTGATGATATTAGTCGTTTTTTTTATTTTCAGAGCACTTTAAAGTGTGAAAAAACGGTACTAAAAATTCACATGTTTGCCATTTTTGTGATTTTCGACTTTTTATTAATATTATAGGTTCAAGCTATAAGGATAGCAGCCAATAATATGGGATTTAAAATGGAGGATAATATTAACAAGTCTTGAACTTGAAGTATGATATTGGTGTAGATGGCGTAAATTGAACTGGTCTCATTAGCTAAGTTGGTTAAGCGGTTAGGCAGAGGTCCTGGGTTCGAGTCCCAGATGCGAATGAAATCTTTTTATTTTCTGTTTCATTTGGGATGTGTTAATATTATCTTCTTCAATGATTAAATATTGGTTATATGTTTTTTATTATGAACATAATATCTACATTTAATTAAGAATAGAAATTAAAATTTTAAATTTATGTAATTAAAAATTCTGTTTTAAGTATTTAGTCACTGCCTTCTTAAATTTAAAAAACATTTTCCTCTCCTTTCGTATTTGCCAGTATTTCTTGGAAGATCTTCATGGATCTATATAGTAATGAGTTTTGAAATTCTGCGTTCTTTTGAAAGGGAAGTCTTAATTCATTTCTTCTTCTTGCAGAGTTGTTATGTCTGTGTTGATGTTTATTAAATTTTCTCAAGAATTCAGAATTTTATTGGCCATTAAACATTTAAAGAGAAAAATTATTACATTTACGTATACAATTTGCTTAAAATACAGTATTTTTAGATCCCTTAGCATTTTGTTGCCTTTTGAATATTAGTTTCATCTTAAAATTATTCGCATGGCTTTGTTTTGCCAAACTGTTAGTTTTCTGAAATCCTCTTTTGAAAAAAACCAAATACTGCTACAATAATTGATCAGAATAATGATAACATTGTATATAGTTTTAAAAGATTCTGAACTGATATATCTTTTTATCTTTCCAATAGTGGTACTTTTTTGGCGATAATATGTCACTAGGGGATTATAATATTAAGATATCTGAATGAGTTTATCTAACTTTTATTGTTTCATACCTGACTATATTCACAAATATTTCCTTAATAAATTTGTAGGGATATATAACGTTTTTAATAGGCTTTTCGCCCTTATTCAGTCATATAGTTAGTCTTTGACGGCCTCCATGGTCGAGGGGTAAGGCTCTCGACTACGAATCCGAAGGTCGCGGGTTCAAATCCCGGCGTGCGCAAGTAATTTTTATTTAATTAATTTGTGTTGTTGCACAATTAATTAATTTAAAAAATAATACATACGAGCGCACGTTCCAGAGTGGAAGATACTCTCAGTATCGCCCTGGTGAAAGACCACCATTCAGAATTGAAACGTTGCTTGAAATGGCTTTTAGCCGTGTTTGGTGACCAGATCTGAATAGCCAGGTATTTCCCCACCCACCTTCCTCTCCCCTTCTCCTTCCCCTCCCCAATACCTTCAGCCTCACAACATTCCCCAATTTGGAATGCTATAGTCTCACTGGCTCCAGACGGTTGGGAGCAGTTTGAGACTCTTGTGCGGTATTCATATAATTTTTTTTTTTTTAAATATTCGTGCCAATATTTGTTAAGTTAACAGAATGTTCAACCGACATTTTTTAAAGTAACGTTACTACTTTAATTTAACGGTTCTACTTTTAATTGTACTTGTTCAGGGTGTTTATTAATTATGTTTTCATTTCATTAAACAATCACATATATTTTTTTAAGTTATTTATTTGTTATCGCATTAATTATGTATTTTAATATTTCATATGTAGGTAAACGTGTTTATGTTGTAAATACATTATATGCCTTAAAATTGAGGATTACGATTTACGAACAAAAATACGAAATTAATGTAATTTTTTTTTAAATATTTTTATTAATTTCTCATAAGTTGCATTGCAAGTATTTTACAAAATATTTTATTATGGAGTATTCTTTGTCGTGTATATCTTATCAGAAAAGAGGAGTGCTTGGGTCTAATATTATTTTATTTTCTCCCATTGCTAAAATACTATTATCTTTAATCTCATAAAGTCGACATCACTTCAAAATATAAATATATTAGGAATATGAACGAATGGGTTCATTAAAAAAATCCTTGAGTGAATCTAATGTGTTCTGGGTAGGTATATATATACATATATAATATATACCATATCAGCAAAATCCTTAACAGTTCATTTCCGTAGTCTTAAACGACTACAAATTTTTGGTGACTTTCTGTTATACAGGGTGGCGCAAAACTACCGTTATGGTTTGGAATGAAATGCCATAATCAAGTCGTTGTTGGTAGTCTATCGGCTTTATTTCTTGCACAAGCTGAACCTTATACGGGAACATGTGCAATGTGGCCGAAACCCTCTGAACGGACCTCCGCGATAGCCCCAGTTGTGCCGAACGTCTTCTTGATGATGTTTCTGGACTGTCCTGCACACTATCCACAGCACGTTGGATATTTTCTTCCGTGTGGACCGTACGTGGTCTTCCGGTACATGGAAGGTGTCTTACTGTACCATGTTGTCGAAAATTTGCAACCAGGCGGTTTATTGTTGGTGCTGAAGGTCCAGTACGCACATTAAAAAAACGACGATAAGCACACTGCGTCAAAACAATTGACCGTTGATTTTCAAAATAAAATTCAACAATTGTTGATCGCTGTTCTGTGTAGTGTTCCATTTTCCAAATTCCCCAAGTTTTCTTCACAAAATTCTGAAATAAAAAAAAAAAATATAAATAAATTTAAAAAGTTATTCAACATTCAAACCATAACGGTAGTTTTACGCCAACCTATTCCACGAACACAGGTTGAAAAACCGTTCTTGGAAACATTTAAAAAAAAAAAAAAAAAATTCTATTTGACTCAATATAGTCGAGTCAGTGTAAATGTGTACCTACCGTCTCAAAAGAACACAATAATAATGTTTTTAAATAATGATATTGCTTTTTAAATACTTATTTGCTTTCTTTTTTAGAAAACGTGGTCACCCTAGATAGTAAATTATTATTCAAATGATGTACGATATAAACATTGCCAGTTATAAAATGTTTCGCATAGCTGCAAAAAGTAATGCAGTCACTGCTTTATAAATCATTGGATTATGATCTCACCATATCTAATATCTTTTATCTCATAATTATAACAATTTAATAGAAAGGCAAAAAGGAATTCCAGTGAAAAATGTTCGCGCTCTAAAGAAAATATACATATTCATATAGATCAACAAACGCTGGTTCTGAATCCGTATGTTTTAGAAAAAATAAGTCGTTATTTCAAAACGATTAAAATCATAAGAGACTTAAACGCCTTGATTGATTGAGCTTAGACCAATCACTCATGGGTCGGTCGGCCGGGCGCATTAAGAATGTGTACAATTTTAAAAATTAAGGTTTTGTTCAAAAATTATTGTTAATTGTTTATTTCGGAATTTGTTATTTTGTTTTCGGTTTCTTAAATTAGTATAGAATTTTTGTTACATATTCTACACGAACAAAAGAATTGTATCCACCTTTGTGGAATATATATGTTATTCCTTAATTGTAAAATGTTACTAGTGCTTAATGGAGGAGTGCTCGTTAATGGCTTTAAAAAATACGCTTTTTTTATATGAATACCGTACAAGAGTCCCAACTGCTACCGACCGTTTGGAGCCTGTGAGACTATGGCATAACCAATTGGGTAATGTTGTGAGGCTGAGGGTATCGGGAGGGGAAGGAGAAGGGGAAGAGAAAGGTGTGGAAATATAGTGAAAACAAACATAAAAAGAAAATTAAACAACATTTCAACTAAGGAAATATAACAGATTACAGAAACGTGATGGACATATTTTATTTATTTTACATTAATATGTTAATGATTAGATATGCATACAGAAACATAAACAATTATTTTTTTAATTACAAAAAAATGTTAAATTTATACCGACCCGTGGGTAAATGGCTTTACTGTTGACCAACAAAACTATGTACGTATGACGCTACGCGCACTCAGCCAGATTACGAGCATTCTGAATAGGCTTGGAAAAATTCTAACTTTAAAAATTATTTTAACTATGAAAACGACATGCATGTAAGTTCCATTTTAATAATAGTCTATGTAGGAAATTTACAGGCACGCACAATTCGAATAAAAATTATCGTCTGGAACTAATTGCACTTTGTCACTAGACTGGATATGAGACAAGATTATATTTTTATTTTCTAATATCATCTTGCACGATGCATATAACCTGGTTCACACGGATTGATATTAATGCTTATTGAAATGCACCACAAATGTTTTTTTGTGGTTAGTAGATGGAAGCGGATCCAAGTGGAAATTTTTATATGATTTGGCCGATATATAAAAAAGGGTGACCGAATATATACATGTATGAATCGGATCAGCTTTTAATGTAGATGTAAAGTATTATAAAGTGCGAAAAAAATTGCTTTACAACCTAATTTAACCTAAACTAATAAATAATTGATTTAAATTTTAAACTTAATTTAAATAATTAATTTAGATAGGATGAGGTTTTCGGGCTAGCTGTTTTTTCGTATTTTTAATGTATTTATATCACTTTTGAAAAGTGCGCTGATTTATTCACGTGTTGATTTATCACGTAACCTTAAAAAATATATAATATTAAAAATATTTAAAGAAAACACATTAAAAAAATTATACTAAAGTCACCATTAAGCCATAAATATAACATCAAAATTAATACGCTTTTTTTGTGTGCAACCAAAAATGCATTATATTTATATTCATAAAGGAATAAAAAAATATATATATGAATAAATAGTCTTCCCTAAGAAGGAAAAAATTATTAACAATAAAAAATATTTTTTTTTAATAAAAAACTGAACTCCCTCATTTAAAATCATATTTACATCTTTTAATGTTACTTTATTCTAGTATTTAAGGTACATTATTTATATAGCCCTGTTTCATGTTTAAGTCTTATACCAAACTCAAAAGCTTCTTCTCTTCATTGGCATAGAAACACTTTGTAAAATCTACATATGCATTATAAAAATGTATATTATTTTTTATTTCCATTAGGTGTTTATTTTGTAAAAATATCATAAATGATTTATTTTTAAATATAAGAGTATGTTTTTTTTAAACTGAAGAAAATTGTTTTTATGATCCAACACTTTTTACATTGTAATTTATTGACGACTATTTCTAGCTAATAGAAACTAGTAAAATTATGTTCTACCCACAAAAAGCTAGAATTTAAAAAAAAATGTATGAAGGATTTTGAAGTACCAGAGTTTTTTTTAAAGCAACTTCAGTTTGTGCGAGGGGAGGCAGGGCCTTCTACGGACAGAGGACGTTTAAGTAACGCAGGACAAGAACGCCTGGAGGCGCCTTGTTGATGCGATGGGTCCTTGACCCCAATACGACGATGGAAAGAATATAAGGTAGTCAAATAAACATTTTAAATAGTGTAATATAATTTCTTCAACAGATACACAATTATTTTGTGGCATCATTATTAATAGAATTAATAAGAAGTATTTCCTTTCCACCACAGTCAACATATAAATATCCACATGTGTAGCAAGCGAAGCTTCCCTAATCAGGATACACAGTATACATTTAGTATACGTTTGGTATACGTTTAGTATACATTTAGTATACATTTAGTATACATTTAGTATACATTTAGTATACATTTCGTATACATTTAGTATACATTTAGTATACATTTAGTATACATTTAGTATACATTTAGTATACATTTAGTATACATTTAGTATACATTTAGTATACATTTAGTATACATTTAGTATACATTTAGTACACATTTAGCATACTATGTTTCCTGATGAGGGAAGCTTTGCTTTCAAAACATGTTGATGTTTATATTTTAAAAACAAAACACTTCTTATTAATTCTGGTCTAATATAATTTTATTGACAAATTCATGCCAAAAACCTACCACTACTTGTACCAATGCCTACATCATATGACGGTTCCGTGGTAGAGAGGTAGGATCTTCGATTATGAATCCCGGAGTGTGCAAAATTTTTTTTATTAAATTAAATTGTGCTATATCACATATACGGGCAACACGTTACACAGTGGTAGATATTCTAAGAATCACCCTGGTGAAAGACCGCAATTCAGAATTGAAACTTTGCTTGGAATGACTTTAGCCAAATTTGGTAACCAGATCTGAATACCCATATACCTCCCCACCTTCCTCTTTCCGATCTCCTTAGCTTCCTAATACCATTCAGCCTCACAACATAGAGCAATTTGTACTCTTTTCAGTTTTCTCACTCCTCTCCCTCTTCTATCGGAGGTTGTTTATCATCAGAAAAAACTTCACTCTTAAATTTGCACCTCATTCATCTATCATCATCGTCTGCATTCGTACCCGTCAAAGAGGTTATAAAGACATGAAATGTGGAGTCTTACTATATACGTCTTCCATCGATCTTCCCCTTATATTAGATCCGCAATCTTGTGCCAATACCATTTTGGTTAAAAAAAATTGAATATTTTTAAACTGACTTTGGTTGCATCTCTCGCTTCCTCGAAGCAGAGCGTCTCGCTTTCCAATCGAGAGAGGTCATTGAACCCCAAGCACCGACCGCAACAAAACAAGCGGCGAAACCTTGAACTTGGTTCCACTTGCTGCCGGCAAGTCTGTAAAACCTTCCAAGCAAAATAAACAACAACCAACTTGACATTGAAATAACTTTCAGCGGTCGATCGTAGATGGCGGTGTATCTAACAGAACGTTTTGTTAATTTTGTTTTATTGATTTCGCGTTTATTTATTTTTTTACAGATGTCGCTTATTTAGATTGTTTTGTTTGTTTAAAAAGTTTTGTGTTTTCAAAAGAAATATTATTTACGAAATACTTAAAAAAAATTTTTTTAGTTTTATTACTCTTTACGATAAACAATGAAAAGATGGATTAATCAAATTACGGCGTCATGTTTTATTTTTATAGAGTTGAGATAATATTTTAGAGCTTTATTATTCACGATGGAAAGCGCGGTACGAGTTAGAATGTCCTTATAAAAAAAACAGTGAAAAGTAAATTGAATAGGAAAAGATTTCAGTATTTTTTTAAAACGATCATTTATCGATAAGCACTTTATTGCGCAAGGTAATTCCAGTTAAGGCATACCAAAACAAAAATTTAAGATTTACAATATTATAAAACATGTTTATTTATTTATCAAAAAATAACAGGTATATAATATAATACTACTTTTGGGTATTAGTTATATGTGGATTAATTTTTTTTCTTTTTAATTTTTACATAATGTATGTTACAATAATTCATAACACTTTTTTATATAAGAGCAGTACCTAATAGAAAAAGAAGTAAGAAAAATTATAAAGAAATAGGTTAAGTATAATAAATGTATAGTTTTAAATAACCTGCTTCACTAGGCGAACCTGTAGAATTTTTAGCAAATTACATCGCATATTTTTCAAAGCTTTTTTTTTTTAATATAGCATATAGGTTCCAATATAGCAGTGGCATGCAGTCTATAAGGTCTGATGAAAACCTGTGCCTACCATAAGGAAAACGAAACATTTTTAGAAAAAATATATTTTTTTTTTTCATGAATTTGGTAAGGAACATGTACGATAATGTATTCAGTTGGCCACAACAATCAGCGCGGAATATGAAAATAAAATTATTATTTTCCAATATTAAATGTATATTCATACCCGAACTGCACGCAGCCTAACTCTGCACGCCACTGCTACATAGCAATATATTATTTTAGTTTACAAACATTGCTTGCATTCCGCATAAATACGATACTATACTAGGCAACACAGCAATTGAATATATTAAGCTAACTGTATCACTTTCCCTTTAACCAAAATAATTCAAACACTATTTCACACCTCTATCACTCCCCGAAGATGTTTTTTTCGATTTTCCGAAAAGCATTAAATTATATACTACGTAGCTAATGTTCATAACCTGAGTGATTATTTGACCGCGCAATAAAACCGATATTACGGGTAATAAAAAAAATAATCAGCTCTACAAAAATTATTATTTCTTACTCCAGATTCATTACATTGTCATTTAAAGATCATTAAATTCGTAAACAATATTATCAAATTAAAAAAAGAAAGACGGCTTTCAATGAAACTAATAAATAATAATATTCATAGTCGTAAGTGAACTGAATCAGTTTATGATAATAATGCCACAATGGTGGGTAGATCATAAAGTTATAGGAATTATTTACCAGTTGAAACATACAATGAATAAGCCCACATGTATTATTATTATGTAATGGTTTAAATAAAAATACATAATTTCATAGTAAAATAAATAAATAAAATGTTTTAAATTTATTCCAGGCACGCTTTATATCCGAGTGTTTGAAAAAAAACTATATTTCTGATTTAAGTTGTCGACAATTTTTTTATTGTAGTAATGTATTAGTAATTTTTTTAATCAGTTTTATTATATATAATACAAGCTGAAGTATTCGACGTTGCCCGGGGTAATGAATAGTTTTGAGTAAATTTTTGAGGTTGTGGTGTATTACCCCTACCCCTACCCCTACTCCTACTCCTACTCCTACCCCTGCCCCTACCCCTACCCCTACCCCTACCACTACCCCTACTCCTGGCCCTACCCCTACCCCTAACCCTACCCCTACCCCTACCCCTACCCCTACCCCTACCTCTACCCAGTAGTTTTCATGTTGTCATGAATGTCCAATGTGCGAAATCACATACCAAAATTCTGCTTTAAAGAGTGGGAAAGAGGGATGTGTAGTTTTTTTAAAATCCCATGTAGACACTGACCTTTCTCTTGTTTTGAAGGTTATCAGGGCAATATATTTTATCAAGCTGGAATTTATTTGTTGATTTCTAAAAAAACAAACACTCTAACATAAATACTTCTATACGAAAATAGATAGATAAATAGAAGGTACAAAGAATATCGAAAACCTTAAGAAAGTCAGTGAAGAGAAGGAGAAAGGATGAAGGAACATCGGGAAGTATCTGGATAATCACCAAAAATAGTTAAAGCCGTTTCAAGCAATGCTTAAATTAAATGGTTTTCTCCCACTTGATTGATTTTTATTGACTATTTTTTCAGTCTAAACTAACTAAATAACCATCACACCATTTGCATGGAGGAGAAAGCAGAGAGAAAAGACCGTCTCATATATACTGTTCCGTTGTTCTGCCTCTTGACATGATCCTACTCGACGTGTTCGATTCACTTGGTCGTGTCATGTTTTTCTCGAGCGTCCCCGACTTCTTTTACCATTATGCTATTGTGTCATTTGGAAATGTTAATAATTTTAAAAAAAAGTATTTTGAAACAAAAAAACTCTCACAAAAAAAATAGCTATGGTTATGTATGGAAGATCATTGAATAGATAAAACTGTAGCCATATCTAAAAAAATAGTGGGTTTATCAGCAATTTTTAAAATGCGTTACAAAAACAATACAAATAAATAAATACAAAGTTAGCAAATGTATTCATTTTAATTTTTTTATTATTTTGAATAATGCACGTACATATTATATTATTATTGGGAGAATCGCAATGGTTGGTTAATTAGATCCCCTCATAGTTACGCTCCTTTAAGCATGAAAAATTGCGCCGTAAAAATAAGTAACTACTCAATTTGTTCTAACTGGCTATAATTAGATACAAAGTGATTCCGGATGAAGGCTCAATAATAATATATTTCTTATTTTTACATTACTCTATCTCGCTTTTACATTATTTCCTCCAAATATATTTTTTTAAATATCTAAGTGGAGGGTGTTGAGAGACATATCCGACAAATAATGTCAGTAATTATTGGGTAAAGTAAGTCACGTACGTCTCTTAACATCTTGAATACACTGTTTGATCTTCTACTTAATGTACGATATGTATAACTATTTGAGATGCGTGGGATTGCACCAACCTCCATCACATCCTGGAATAAAAAAAATATTATTATTATTTAAAGAAAGTATTAATTTTAATCAAAATAAATTTTAAGGCTGATAATAGTGCGGCACGTACGTCAGTAGCGTACGTTAGTCACGTGCGGTAATATATAGGTGAATGAATGGACAGCTTTAGTGTAACGCAGATAGTCACCCGCGCGTCGCTATCTACTCGCTGCATACGAGGACCATTGGTGCAGCTTGTTAGAGCTACTTCGTCGGTCGACCGACGCGCTTACTATTTATATGAGAGCACAGTTTATGAAATGAATATCGTTAACTGAGCGGGTTATTACCGAGGTACATCATCCACCTTCTTTTTGGGATTTATATCTCCTACATATCTATATTCTTCTTTGTTTCCTTCATTTTTTACGTAAGTTAATTACTGATAATATATAGTTCAAAGTAACTTCTGTATTATGCTTGAAGATGATTTTTTGGGCGATGCCGGGACGTCGAAGAGGTACTGTGACATCATCGCATAGACTGACGGTCTACAACCAATGTACACTACTGACGTAGACTTTCCAACCCAGGAAATATAAAGAACGTCAAGAAATAGAACAACAATTGATTGGTTTGATTTTTTTACTCAAAATCAAATTAAGAAACGCTATAATTATTTTTCCTTTTTTTGAAAATATTTATTCCCGAAACTTTATAACTGCTCTAAATCCCAATTTTTTTGTAAATTAAAATTAGTGGATAGTATTTGGTTGTGGAAGAGCCTTTGATTATATGCCAATTAGAATAATGTCCCCCAACTATAAACATTGAATTGGTGATAATAATACGAAAGTAATCATCGAGGTGAAAAATGGTAGCGGCATCTGGAAAGTAGTGAGCACTGGGTGACGAAACTACAGGACTGGATTTGGTAAAGTAACGACGCTAGGAAAAAAAAACTGATCAGGTGATCGTACAGGACGAAAGTCATTGCTTTTATAGTTTCATCAGAAAATTTCCGGAGAAGTCGTTACCTATGTACTTTGTGTAAAACAATACACCAATTTTATAAACTTATTTTATTATTAACGTACAATATCAGGTACTATAGTAATTAAATAATATATCATTATTAACGACAACTAAGGACAAAATAAAATGGAAGGTAAATAATGATATTTATATTTTGATAGATTTATACTTGACCTCTCCAGTTCTCGACCCATCGCCTTGCCCCGCAATGGGGGGGGAGGTGAATTCTACGTCCATCACTCCTGGAAACACTAACCTCTAGATTTCTACCATCCCCTTATATATTTTTCCTTCCCAAACTTCCTCTCCTTCCTGTCCCTAAAAAAATCCTACACAAATCATCCTCAAAGATGACATACGCCATAAGGGAAATTATTTTCCCCATTGCCTACTGTGTAGAGTTAGTAAAAAAGGTTTTTTTTAAGAAACCTCGAACGCATGCTTTATTAAAACGCAGTTGTATCTTTTTGAGATTGGATCTTTTTATGAATCCTTCTGGTGCTCTACAGCTTGGCTGTAAAATAACTTTGTGGCGTATTCCTCGTAAACCTTCAAAATCCACGCTTATTCCATCATCTCCTTCAGAAGACCGTTCACACAGCATCCCTAAAATTACGTATCATGGAAGTCAACCTCAAAATGACCCGAATGGAGTAAATATTTTAAAGCCTTTGATTTTCTTACTACGATTTGGATCTTTGTTACTCCCAAAGCACCTAACCGTTTACATCCTGCTATGAATTTCTTGAGACTGATCTTCAAACTATAATATTTCAAAAAAATTTCGTCGCGAATTATTAATTTCTGTTTTAATTTAAATGAGAATAAAATACTGCTTTATTTTTACAATGTTAAACTTCTTCCACTCCTGCCAGACCGACATGTACGTATGAATTCCACATCCGATTAGGCTTCTAAACCGGAACCGGAGCTCTTGTAAGCACCATTCAGAGTGTGTATCCGTTTGTGTGTCACGTAAACTCCATCTTGCACCTGTATCGTACAACATTACCCCGCCGCGTAAAGTGCTCATAATGTGCGTACAAAATACCTATAAATGTCCCACGCAACGTAGTGCATATTAACTACCTACCGGCCATACAAACTTTCATTTTTTTCCATTCAAATGTGAGAATTTTATAAAATTTTCATGCTGACGTTCGCGCGAATAGATTTCACTCGTAAAAAATATATCGACATTGGGGTAGGCACAAACCTTGTCGTAATAACAATATATTGATACATAAGTAGAATATTACCAGTGATAAAAAAAATACGTATGATTATTTACGGTCATATGAATATTATGATCAGAAAATATCAGTGATCAAATGGGTATGTTGGTATTCTATATGAAATGTAGAGATAGGAGCCGAGTAAAACAGATTTTAATGATTGTTATAGTGTACAGGAAGTCCCAGCCGCCGGAACCAGTGGAATTATGGCAAAACTTATTTAAGGAATATTGTAAAACAAGAGAAGGAGATTAGGAAAAAGTAAGCTGGGAAGACTGGCGATTCATATCTTGTAACAAAACGAAGCAAAATAAATTTATATCCATCCCAGCAATAATACAGTCTCCACAGTCTTTTATTATTATTTTAAAATTATGACAGCCTCCATGGTCGAGGGGTAAAGCTCTCGACTACGAATCCGAAGGTCGCGGGTTCAAATCCCGAAATTACAAATTACGAAAGTAAATTTTATTTAATTAATTTGTTTTGTTTCAAAATTAATTAATATGAAAATAATAAATGGTATATTTGCGCACGTTCCAGAGTGGAAGATACTCTCATTATCACCCTGGTGAAAGACCACCATTCAGAATTTAAACGTTGTTTGAAATGGTTTTTAACCGTGTTTGGTGAGCCAGCCAGGTATTTCACCACCTTACTCTTCCCCTTCTCTTTCCCCTCCCCAATACCTTCAACCTCACAACATTCCCCAATTGGGGATGCCATAGTCTCACTGGCTCCAGATGGTTGGGAGCAGTTGGGACTTTTGCGCGGTATTCATATTAAAAAAAATATATATATATATATACATATATATTCTAATATGTATATATATATATATGCGTGGAATAGGACTAACCTCCCCATATTACGATTTACAAAAAAAGATCCCTCCTGTCCTTTGCTTTAACGACAAGAAATTTATACAGATTTTTCTTTGTGGAATTTCTTGTTTGGCAAAACTAATAATAATAATAATAATAACAAAGCATTTATATAGCGCAGTTTTGTGTTGTTTCACTACAAGTGCGCAAAACTAACTCTCAATACTCGTATAGGGAGTTGAACTAGATATCTTATAAACCAACTTAACAAACCAAAGACACCAACTAGTGAATAAGTTCACATACAACTATATTATTTTCATATTAAAATACATGTAACAAATTTACATGTGTTCTTTTTTAAGATAAATAAATAAATTACACGAATTTCAAAACAATGTTCCTCAATTTACTTGTCCGCATATAAACGAAATAAAAATTATTATTATTTTTATAAACAATAATTATTAATCTAAAACACTCATCCAAATTGAAAAAAACCTTCCGAGCAAAGATAAATGTCGCCGGCAGGACTCGAACCCGCACCCTTCTAATGTCCGGTTAGATGCTCTACCGTTGAGCTACGTCGGCTTATCGCAAACCCGCCAAGTTAATCAATATATACTAGTGTTCCATTTTAATAATTACTGTTTTTATTATATTTTCACCTGTTGGGTTGTTTACGACAAATCTTTGCTCGGAAGGTTTTTTCAATTTGGATGAGTGTTTTAGATTAATAATTATTGTTTATAAAAATAATAATTGTTACCCTTTGCGCTATGCACAAAAATCTTGACTTAAGTTTTTAAGAACTTTAGTTTATCAATTAATAAAAATTATTAAATATCTTGCTATAGTAATTGATCGAAAACACATAATATGGAACCTCAAAAAAGCTAATAAAATTCATCTACTTTTTTAAAAACTGCGAAATATCTTGTCAACCAAGAATCTTAAAAGACTATATTATCCTGTATACCACTCTGGTTTGAAATATTAAATATTTGGATTATAATTAAATATTGCAACAAAAAATTACATAAAATGACTAATTATAACTCAGAAATGCATCATAAAAAAACCATTTTAAAGGTCCTCTTCAGGACGTCAAAATCATTCCAAGAATATGAATTTTTTTCTTAAAATATTCACGTTCATTATCTCAAAAAAGCGCATATAATCATATTATCGGAGAAAATCAAATAGTCAAGCTAAATTTACCTAATACTACAAACTCTGGACAAAGAAGCTCTGTTTTTTTTATCTGAAAAGTTATGCTGCAAACTCCCACCTAGTAATAAACAAATTAAATCAATTAATAACAGCCATTAAGTATAGCAAAACTTGACTTGAAAAACTATAAAGAAAATAATCGACTACTATTTTAAAAAAATCGTTATAGAAGTTACTGAAAATATCCCAAAGTCGTTGAAAACTCTTCATTAAAAACCTAGTTCTCCTCAGCACAGGATCTTCTAGAGAGGAGGACAAAGAAAATATTCTCTGATATATATATTTCTTTACACATACTCATATATCTTACATATATTCTTATTATGTTAAAATTATGTACTAGTTGATTATAAAAAAAAATATTGTACATTTCGTCATGAATCATAGAGATTTCAAAATATTAATTTAACTCTAAAAAAAAAAACATCATTAGTTTTGTGGTTTTTAAACATTGAATAAAAAAAACGATTTTTAAAAAGCAACGTTGAAACTTGGGCGAAGCCGATTAGTTACTGGTCACATAGTAACTTCTAGTGTCGATAACTTATGAAACAATCAGAGCTTGGCGCGCAGGAGTAGAAGTGTTCAATTTCATGGACAACTGCTATCAAATTGATGTAATTATTATGATTTGTACGAATAGGTTGTGGATAATTTAAAGTAGATGGTTTATATAGTGAGGTCGGGCAGGTTTTTTCCTAATAACATTTGACGTTTTGCACGTGGTTCATATTTCCAAGACGGGAAACTAATAATATGTAATCGTTTGTAGATAGACTAGACGTTATTAATTCTTTTTGTGTTTAATTCGTAGAACTACATTTAATTTCTTTAAAAACTTAATGTAAATCAAATTTAATAACGTTATTATTAAGTTGAGGCCATTTTAAGTTTTATTATGTTGAGGCCATACGGAAACAGCTGTCACAATAATAACAACTAAAAATACTTGCAGAACTTAATAATAACATTCTTAAATTTGATTTGCATTAAATTTTTAAAGAAATTTTGACGTTACATATTTTTTTTTATATGAATACCGCACAAGAGTCCCAACTGTTCCCAACCGTCTGGAGCCAGTGAGACTATGGCATCCCCAATTGGGGAATGTTATGAAGCTGAAGGTATTGTGGATGGGAAGGAGAAGGGGTAGAGGAGGGTGGGGAAATACCTGGCTATTCAGATCTGCTCACCAAACACGGCTAAATTAAGCAACATTTCAATTCTGAATGGTGGTCTTTCACCAAGGCGATACTGAGAGTATCTTCCACTCGGGAACGTGCGCAAATACACAATATATTATTTTTAAATGAATTAACTGTGAAACAACACAAATTAATGAAATAAAATTTACTTGCGCACGCCGGGATTTGAACCCACGACCTTCAGATTCGTAGTCGAGAGCCTTACCCCTTGACCATGGAGGCCGTCTATATGTACAAATCATCAGTGGGTTTCACAAATAATGTTTTACATTGAGGCGATCGAGGGAATTTATAAGTAAAGATGGTCTCTACTTGCCACGCTAGCTTGGGTCGTGTTATAGCAAATAGTCCATTTCGGTTGTCGGTAATATAAAATAAGCTATTTAGTTTACAAATATATAGTATACCTAAAGTATATGTATATACTTAAAAGTTGTCAGATATATAGAAATAGACTTGTAAGCACACATAATTAGACTTGGGTGAGTTCACTGGTTATTGCACGACCTTCATTGATTATCCATTGTTCTGTGCGATTTTACATTGACTTAAACTTTTAATTTGTCTTGTTTTGTCGGATAAGTTATTGAATAATTTTGGCGGAAAGTATCTGAAGTTTCTTCGTTCAAATTTTGTTATTGTTTTAGACTTTAATAAGCATTATATGGATTAATGTGGCGGATTTCGGGAGTTTTGAGTATTTCCGTAATTACTGAAAAAATTGTTTCTAAAGAGATCAGTGTAAATTGTTAAAGCGTAAATTTGTGGAACATAAAACTTGAAATTTGTTAAGTTTATCTTCAGTACTTTTCGTTAAGGGGACTTCGAGGATAATTTTTTTAAAATTTAATAAGATAATTTTTTTTATATATAAATAAAACATGATTCATATAGTGTAACAAAAAATGAAAAATAGCTGTTCTTCACCATAAAGAAACAAGGTCCTTGTGTTTGGTGAGGGATTATCGCTTAAATAATTAGATCATAACTTAAAATATTGTTGTACAATAGCAGGGAAATATGAATTTGTCGTGTAAATTTAGTAATTTATCAATAGTAATAGTATTAAAGAAAAGAAAAGAAAAGAAAAGAAAAGAAACGCAAGGTTTGTGGAAAAATTAAACAAACAAAAAACATTTAATAATAAATAAAATAAAAGACTGTTTCAACAGTTTGAGGTAATATTTTTAATTTATGTTGAAATTCATGGACATTTTCTACAAGTTTAAGATTAGAAGGAAGATTGTTTAAAAAAGTTATTCCTAGATATAGGTAGGTGTTTTGCGTATGCTTAGTGTTTTATTGCGGGATTTTAATGTTATGCTGATACCTTCTTTAAAAAAAAATAATAATTAAAAGTATTCAATTGTGTGTGTGTTTAATTGGTAGAAGTCTATTTAGTTTTTGTTAAATTTAATTCAAATTTGGTAATGTTATTATTTAGTTCTAGAAGTATTTAAGTTTTCACCGTTCAAGGCCATTTTGGAACTGTGGTTAGGCCACGTTGTGACGAAATATTTATATGATTCTATTTAGCCCAACCAAATTTCAATTTTTGTGGTGCCTAAAATGATTTATTTCCGGTGAAACCGATTTACTGAGAAAATGATTTTGAAAAGATAGATTCTTTATTCTGTGAGTTACTTTGAAATCGCATTTCCCACAAATTTTTCCCACGTTAAATTACATTTCTTAACTGTTTCGTAATGACTTAACTGCTATTGACTTATTTAAATGGATTAAATAAGTATAAATAAAAAAAAACAACTTTAAAGATTAATTTTTGCACCATCGATAGTGAATCTATGGCTAAAAGTGTTGCGCTTCCCCAGGCAATTATTCCATATTCAATGATTGATTTAATATTAAATAGTAAACACGATATAATATTTATGGTAAACCAACAAAACAAGTGCCAGGTAGAGAGTAGTTACCGGTACAGTACCGATGTGTGGAGATACAATGGAACAACCAGACAGACAGTTGATACACAGGTAGGTAGGTTGAACTAACTCTGCAAAGTAGTTGGTATTGGATCATGTTTTGTTTTCTAAACAGTGACGTTTTAGATCCACTTTCCCCGGATCTCCTCCATCATGTTCTAACACCCGGCTGTCTGTAATCCACAGAACAATTTTATCGTGCCGATTTGTGCCAATTTTTTGTTGTTATTTCATGGCAGTATAAAACTTATTTACAAATAATATTATTAAATTTATTGGTTATTCAAGTAAAATAATTGGAAATTAATAATAAAATATTAAATTGTTTGTAAGCTGTGTATCCTGATGAGGGAATCATTGCTACTGAAACATCATATTTATATATTTAAAACAGTGTTTTGAACGCGTTTTGATATAGGATTTAATGGAGAATAATATTGACAAGTTTTGAACTTGAGGTATCATATAGATGAAGATGGCACAAGTGAACTGGTCTCATTAGCTTACTTGGTAGAGCGGTTGTCCTAGTAAAACAGAGGTCCTGAGTTCGATTTCCAGCTGCGACTGATACCTTTTTATTTTCTGTTTTGTTTTCGGTTTGGTGTTTCATTTCAGATTTGTTAATATTATCTTCTTCAATGATCGAATTTTGTAATGGAAGTAGGGAAAGATGTTGCGGTAGAGAATAATGATTTGAATGTATCTGGCGATAAATATGTCGTCAATAAACATAGGTATACCCTTTTTAAGCAATATTTCATTTCTCTGGATTTAATACTAAAAAGCTTACTTCTCTTTCACTGAGGTATTCGTTCCATAAAATGAAAAGAATTCCTTCACTGTCTCTTATATAAATAACAAAATTTGTACTTTAATATTATATACAATTTATATAGTGGTTTTGCTGGAAACAAATACGCAAACTTGTCATCTATAATAGAATAAAACAGAATATAAAACTTTCCCTAGTGGTAGATACTCTATGATATCCTCATGTTGAAAAACCACCATTTAGAATCGAAACGTTGCTTAAAATCTAACCTTCCTCTTACCCATCTCCATATCTTTCAAACTTCACTAAACCTTATAACATATACAAAAAAAAAAATCCAAATGGAACCGAAAAGTCCCATTATCTTGGGACAGTTGGAACTCTGTGGGAGAAAATACGTGTTTAAAAACGGTATTAAATAAAATAATACATCAATATTGTCAATGTGCTTGCTATACGATAATGACTAATAACTTTATTACTGAAAACGCAATTACTCAAATAATGTTATGTACATTTACAGCATAGGACCACAAATAGACCAGTAAGTCAAGCACGTCCATAAAATATTTATTCATCAATGCGCCGCTACACAACATGTTTTAGACAAAGATACCACAAAAATCATGGAAACATACTTCTCTATGTTCTACAGTCTACGCCAGCGTTTTTAAACATACGTATCTCAACCAAAAATTAGGTCGCTCGGCATATTTAATAGGTGGCGAGCTACTCTCAAGATAAAAATATTTTGATACAATAATACACATGAGACAAATTTAAAGGCCTTCCGGTTTTATAATAATTTTAAAACTACCCTCAGAATGGTTTCCTTCAAATTTCGACAGCCGATTTTTTTATTTTTTTTATATGAATACCTCACAAGAGTCCCAACTGCTCCCAACCGTCTGGAGCCAGTGAGACTATGGCATTCCCAATTGGGGAATGTTGTGAGGCTGAAGGTATTGGGGAGGGGAAGGAGAAGGGGAAGAGGAAGGTTGGGAATGAAATGTTGGGGATGAGTTCGCAACTCGAATTCTACACTGCAATAGGGCAACACAAGACTGGTTTTAACTTAAGTGTGAATCCGGATGTGAGTCAACAAGAATTAATTATGATTGCACTTGGAACATGCAAATGGTTTTTCTACAAATTTTGCAGTCGGTATATGATCTGGAACAAGAATTTATCACTATAATTAGAACACCAGAATGGTTTCCTTCAAATTGCGCTAAAAAATGAGTCCACAATTCGAATTTTACACAGTAATCCGAACCCAATACTTGATTTAGCTTAGAGTAACTCTTCATGTAAGTCTACGACCTTAAATTATAATTCCACTCGGAAGATGTAAATGCTTTTCCCCCCAAATATGCAGCAAAAGGAGAATACTTTTATTCGAAAGAAAACAATTAACATGTTGTAGCCGATGAATTCTATAGTTGTTTTATTAAAATAAAGTGTTTTTATTTGAACGTGTTATTTTAAACATAAAATATTAACTTACTCAAAAAGGTTAAGAAACGCTGGTCTACATGAAGAAATTTAATGCAATATGCATAATTTGAAACCATTCGTCAGATCACCGAGTGAGACGCACACCAGCATAATAATTGACTTATACGGAAAAAAATTATAAATCGTAATGGTAATGTTTAAAAAATGTAAGGTAGAGAATGTTCTCTTTAAAACAGAAAGTTACACTTAAAGGCTTTGGTGGGCATATACACGTACACGTATGCGATTTCATGACCACGATGAAGAACCGCAAACCGTTAAGCAAAATTACTTCTGTGGTCAGCTGATTTTTTTTTGTAAGCTATATCCACTCATATGTCCAATTTTTGGAGCAGTTTTGGGTGAATAAATCGTTTATCTTAATTCACACCACTGTTGGACCGACGAAGTAGGTGGTCTAGGCCGTATCTTGGTTATGATCACTGGAAATATATTATTATTATTATTATTATCAATTATTTTGTCTAAACACGCTTATGAAATCTATTTGAATATCATTGTACGAGGGTTATATTAGGTTAGGTTAGGTTAGGTTTGGATAGTTTAGGTTTGGCTTGCTTTGGTTTGGATAGTTTAGGACAGGTTTGGTTAGGTTAGATGAGGTAAGTTTAGGTTCGATATCGTTTGGTTAGATTATAATGTATGCATATAATTTAAAGTTTATATATATATATATTGCCCGATAGGTAACTCATCCATATACAGTACAAGATTTCTTATTTTAACAATCTCAATATTTAGGAAGATAGTTATATATACATTTGTCTTTTTTCTTTTTTATATCTGAGTACCACACAAGAGTCCCAGCTGCTCCCAACCGTTTGGAGCCAGTGACACTATGGCATCCTCAATCGGGATATATTATAAAGATGAATGTATTGAGGTGAGGACGGATATGGGGAAAAAGATAGTGGGGAAGTACCTGGCTATTCAGATCTGTTCACCAAACACGCGTAAAGCCATTTCAAGCAACGTTTCGATTCTGAATGTCGGTTTTTTTTACCAGTACGATACTGAAAGTATCTACCACTCTGGAACGTGCCGCAAATATGCTACACATTATTGTTAATTAAATAATTGTGAAATAATATATTTTAATCAACAAAAAATCACTTACGCAAGTCGGGATTTGAACCCGCAACCTCCGGATTCGTAGCCAAGGACCGTGAAATTAAGAGCGTCAAAAGGCTTTATGGGGTTATACTCGTACAAAGAGTGGGTAGTTAAATATATTTTCTAAATTAATTGATAAACTAAAGTTCTTAAAAACTTAAGACAAGATTTTTGTGCATAGCGCAAAGGGTAACAATTATTATTTTTATAAACAATAATTATTAATCTAAAACACTCATCCAAATTGAAAAAACCTTCCGAGCAAAGATAAATGTCGCCGGCAGGACTCGAACCCGCACCCTTCTAATGTCCGGTTAGATGCTCTACCGTTGAGCTACGTCGGCTTATCGCAAACCCGCCAAGTTAATAAGTTAATTAAGTTTTTTCAATTTGGATGAGTGTTTTAGATTAATAATTATTGTTTATAAAAATAATAATTGTTACCCTTTGCGCTATGCACAAAAATCTTGTCTTAAGTTTTTAAGAACTTTAGTTTATCAATTAATAAATATTTGACAAGTCAAAGCAATTTTCACCAATAAAATGTAGACATAATTTGTCTCGACGCCATCTATTTGAGGGATTTAGCCGTTACAAGCCTCTCTCATACTAATAAAGTTGGTTGTTTACAGGTGAAAATATAATAAAACAGTAATTATTGAATGGAACACTAGTATATATTGATTAACTTGGCGGGTTTGCGATAAGCCGACGTAGCTCAACAGTAGAGCATCTAACCGGACATTAGAAGGGTGCGGGTTCGAGTCCTGCCGGCGACATTTATCTTTGCTCGGAAGGTTTTTTCAATTTGGATGAGTGTTTTAGATTAATAATTATTGTTTATAAAAATAATAATTGTTACCCTTTGCGCTATGCACAAAATCTTGTCTTAAGTTTTTAAGAACTTTAGTTTATCAATTAATAAATATTTGACAAGTCAAAGCAATTTTCACAAATAAAATGTAGACATAATTTGTCTCGACGCCATCTATTTGAGGGATTTAGCCGTTACAAGCCTCTCTCATACTAATAAAGTTGGTTGTTTACAGGTGAAAATATAATAAAAACAGTAATTATTGAATGGAACACTAGTATATATTGATTAACTTGGCGGGTTTGCGATAAGCCGACGTAGCTCAACGGTAGAGCATCTGACCGGACATTAGAAGGGTGCGGGTTCGAGTCCTGCCGGCGACATTTATCTTTGCTCGGAAGGTTTTTTCAATTTGGATGAGTGTTTTAGATTAATAATTATTGTTTATAAAAATAAATATATTTTCCACTGCTTTGGAAATATCATTCAATAGATCCATTTCTCTTGTGGTGACAACTACGGTTGAGAAAAAAAAAAAAAAATTCCAAGAAAAATACACTATGTTAAAATAAAAATTAAAAATTGCATGATTGCATAACGTCTGCTTTCTAGGATAATTCTATTCGTTGCCTCAAGTCCATAAGGTAAATGAAACTTGTATAAGTTCCATGCGCCCGAATATAGATAAACCTGAAGAATTTGTTCTGGAATTATTCTAGCATATTTAGATAAGCTAAAACAATTCCAGAACATACCCTTAAGTTCCTCTTTTTTCTACCATTGATTTATCTTCTTCTTATGTACAGAGTTATTCAATATGATGGAGTCTGTTTTGTATATTCTCCTCTGATACACGATATCGGCCGGGGCTTTTTCCATTATAGAAACATCCAGTATACTAAAATTGGTGATACCAATGACAAATGGTCTTTGTAATAGGAGGTTTAATGTTAAAATAGAGACGAAAGATACGCTGCACTATAAACCTTTTATTCTCAAGTGACGCGAAATGGCTGCATGACGGCGCGAGCACTCTAGCGGTCATTTGCGCATTATTCATTTACGTATCACTTATAATTCAGGAAATATATCGGCACGAAATTCAGTCCATCATTTTGTATAATAACCCTGTATTTCGATACCTTATTTCAATAGGGAAATAACTCAAAATTTCTGGGTATTGAGTTAATGATGAAAAATGGTAAAGAAACTCTCTCATCTCATATTTCAATATAAAAAATAAGTCTTATTCGTCCTAATTATGTAGTCAGATAATTCTTTACTTAATTATAATGAAATCAGCACATTCTTAGTTCAATGGAGAAACATGTCAAATGTTTCCGTTTGGAACTTAATAAATGTAGCCATTTACACCAATGATATGATAGGATGATAAATTACTTACATGTTGCATCTATTGTTATGATATATGTGAAAAAAAATAACTTTACATCAGAGCGATGTCTTTATAAAAAATGTTCAAACACAGTTTTCTATAAAGGAGGTATTTTGAGTTAGTTCCCTATTTTTTTTTTTTATATATGAATACCGCACAAGAGTCCCAAGTGCTCCCAACCGTCTGGAGCCAGTGACACTATGGCATTTCCAATTGGGGAATGTTGTGAGGTTGAAGGTATTGTGAAGGGGAATGAGAAGGGGAAGAGGAAGGTGGAGGAATACCTGGCTATTCAGATATGGTCACCAAACACGACTAAAATCCATTTCAAGCAACGTTTCAATTCAGAGCGATGTCTTTATGAAAAATGTTCAAGCCCAGTTTTCTATAAAGGGGGTATTTTGAGTTAGTTCCCTATTGAACTAAGGTATCGATTTTGTGTACCATGCAATACATATTTTTATCATATGTATACTATGCAGTACACTTTTTCAGTGTCTGTTTGTACATAATTAGATAGATTATTATTGAATATAACTATTGTTATTTTTATTAGGTAATATTTGTACAGCGCCCTTGAGTTGATTTTTCTCATAAAAGCAGTAGTATACAAATCACCCAATTATTATAATAATTACTATTATAAAATAATTTTGTAAATAATGTTGTTTGCTTTTTTGTATTCTACATATTTATATCATGATTAGTACTAGATTATTATTTTTTTATTGCTGTTACAAAATATTTTTTTTCTTTATTGGGGGCATATTAACACGTTATGGATTGTTCCTACAATATAATAATATAACACTTGTTAAGCAAAATTAAACTAAAAAAATACCAACGGTGAAGCTATTTAGCCTTAATAAAATGACGCACTAAGTTTTGGTTTGATACTTAGAGACGATCTATCCTTAGAACCCTTATCGATTTACCAACCTGTCAATCACCTTCAAAGAAAATAAATTCAAATTACTGATGACGTAAGTTGTGTTGTTGTTTACCAAAGATTTAAATCGTGAAATTCTCCATCGCTAACTCCTAAAAAAATAACTTAATTATCGTATTTGTCCATTTTTTTGTCTGCACCCGACGGCAAGTAAACAACAGCGGATATTTTCCATTGATAAACTTAAAATAAACTGCTCACAGAAAAGTTCGTCAAAAATAGTATCAGTAAGTACCTAGCTAAATAAAACAACTATGTCCCTGTTTTTTTTTCTGTGACTGTAGTATCTCAATATCAAAGAAAAATATCAAACATAAATATCAAATTTAAATATCGGACATAAATATCGACAATTTAAAAGGTGTTAAATTTAAATTCGTTTTCAACCAATTCAATAAAATAAAATGATCGAGCGGTTTCGGAAGCATCCTTCCTTCGTCAGGACTGTATTTAAACTTTTATCAGTTTTAATATTATATTATTGTCTTGACGATGGAAGGGTATTTCTGAAGTCGGTCTGTCATTATATTAATAACGTAAAAGGTTTAAAACATTTTTTTTCTGTTTGTATTATAGTATTAGTTGACTAAATACAGATATTAAAAAAATTCTAATTTTATTGGTTGTGATTTCTCACATGAAACACGAAAACTGCACATTAGATTCAAATGCAAATTTACTGTAATTTATATTAAGTGTTCAAAAATTATTATCTAGTAAAGATATTTTGATGAGAGGTCATTGTCCTTTACATCATTTTTGTGTCTCACCAAATTTGGTAAGAGACTAATCGAACATGGGTAGGTACTTTATTAAAAAAAAAGAGAAAATATTTTATCAATGAATAAGGAACACGTGGTCAATCAAAGAGACCCGCCGTCAATAAATTCTACCAGATATAATAGTACCTACCCACTGCGTATAGCTACGTCCGCATTTAGATCCGTTTTCTTCCAAATGGCGATTGTAATTATTACAACACGGAAGAAAGTAAAATGAAAAAAGGGGAATATAAAAACAGATTTATTTTATGAGCTTACAGCACCGCCTATTTTTAATCATTAAAAAGACATCCGGATCAGTGGATGTTTGAAAATTAATGGATAACTTCAGTTATTTTACCATCGAGGCCCTATTCCTTTTACTATCGACGGCCTCCATGGTCGAAGGGTAAGGCTCTAGACTACGAATCCGCGTAAGGTCGCGGGTTCAAATCCCGGCGTGCGCAAGTAAATTTTATTTAATTAATTTGCGTTGTTTCATAATTAATTCATTTAAAAATAATACACAGTATATTTGCGTACGTTCCAGAGTAGAAGATACTTTCAGTATCGTCCTGGTGAAAGACCACCATTCAGAATCGAAAGGTTGCTTGAAATGGCTTTTAGCCGTGTTTGGTGACCAGATCTGAATAGCCAGGTATTTCCCCACCTTCATTATCGCCTTCTACTTCCCCTCCCCAACACCTTCAGCCTCACAACATTCCCCAATTGAGGATGCCATAGTCTCACTGGTTCCAGACGGTTGGGAGGGGTTTGGACTCTTGTGCGTTATTCATATAATTTTTTTTATTTTCTTTTTTTAATTATGAATTCAGTAGAGAAATTAGTACACGGAGGATAGTGAACTGTTGGCGTAAACGTCACAGAGTTGACCAAAATAACACACACTGAGGATTGTGTGTAATCATGCATATACGTATACATACACTTTCGACAGCGATGCCCTTGAAAAACGTCAATGAGAAACAGCCTATTGTCTTTCTTACGCCACTTATTATTTTTAACGAAAAAAGGAACAAGAAGCGTACTTTTGCGTTGCTCAAATTTATTTTTTTGGAAAGTGTTTACAGTGTTTTACAATTTACGTTGTATTGAAAAAAAGTCGCCTTCACTGGATTTATCTTTTTTATGAGTCAAAAAACTAGTTTGGTTTTTGCTGTATGCAAGCAATGCATATCTATGACTACTGCACTCGTATCAACTCTTGTTGCGATACCTATACAAAAGTCAACTCTAATGTAAACATTTATGTCACGAACGCACGAGCATATTCTTTTATTAGTCGAGTCGAACGAATCTTAAAAGGTCTTCTTTATTATTTTAAAATACACTAAAACAATATAAACCATTTCTGCTTAACCCAACGCAAAACAGTAATGAGAAAATAAGCAGATTATTCCTAATTTTTAAACTGCCTATTCATGGTGGAATTTATTCATGTTTTCCATCAACTATAACTAAATCTATGGCATACCTTAGATTTTGTTATAATTGTGTCAGGCTGACGATGCCCGTGATAGGATGAAACCGGTCCGGTCGAAAATAAATAAGTGGAAAAAATTTACGAAAGTTTTTTAATGAAAAAATTTCATATAAAATATGCAGATCTCAAACAAGTGCAGTTTTTTTGTTGTTGTCCAAGAAATGTATTCTATTAGTTAGGTGAATATCACAATTTATTACTTACAAAGTTATTTAGAAATATCGTAAATAATAAGATTAACCTCTCGATTCTGGTATTTTTTTTATTTTTTATTAATGCATCTTCATTTTATTTGCTAATGAAAAAAAATATTAGGGCGTTCCTTTGAAGAGCTCTCCATGATTCTGGATTTTTATTCGGACTGGCATAAAATGATTTTCATATAAAATAAATTGATGCCTCTCTAGGCATATAGACATTCGTAAAATATTATATTGGTAGTACATTGCGTTGATGAAAAAAATTTGGAGAATATGGAATGAACCGTTGTGTATTTTTTTAGTCGACTTTCTCCAGTTTCGTTACAATTTTTAAGAATGTTTATAAATGAGACTATTGTGTACGAACTTGTATTAAATGTTCTTTGTATCTGCTGTAAACCTATTTTTTACAGGCTAATTAAAAATCTACATACAAGCTTCATTTTTAATTGATTAAGAAAATATATATAACAAGAAAATGGCAAAAACATACCAAAAACAAAAAAATATATTGAATGTCATTGCAAAAAAAATGAAGCTGACAAAAAACTAAATATTTATGTATCGGCCAAACCTCATCACAACAAAAAGCAGATTTTCACCGTGTCTCATAAAAAGCATGTTGTTATCCTTGTTTTTAACGCTGTCTTTTTTACGTACTACATTTTAAATTATTTTACGCTTTCTTATATTAAAAAAAAATCTGTCTCAACTCGGCGGGACTCGCGCCCCATTATGTGACGCGGATGGTCTCTATCGGGTGATAATTACCCAGAGTTGATGGATCAATATTAGGGCTATGGAAGTTAAATTTTTGAATTACGCGTCATTTATATTATAAAATCCTCAATCTACTACTATTTAAAAAACAGCTTAATACATTAATAACGTTTTTGTGGATGTATTTTGAAATGTAGATAAAAAGGTATAAAGATTCTTAAAAAATTACGTTCCTTCCATAAAAGCATCGTATTCTTAGTTTTCCGTTGGAAACTCTATTATCATGAGATAATTATCAAAATATGATATTATAAAATTACAGTAATAATAATTGACATAGAAATTAATAATAAAAAATCTTTTCCATAATTTTTCACAAAGTTCTCATTAATTATACAACTACTTTCAATCAACTGATTGAAGGTATCTGTAGAAAGGTACCTCGATTCGTGCCGGTTAATATTGCAAGCTATCAAAAACATTTACGATTTTTTACCTTACCGGGTAAATTTTACCCAGTAACGAATTCCACCTAGTTAAGTACTAGTATTTCATAACCCAACTATTATGTGTATATATATATATATATAATAGGAATGTTATTATTTTCTTTTTAATAATAAATGAATTAATAAATTACACCTGCATTTACCCATTATTTCAATAATTTAATATTGTACAACTTGTAATGACGAAGGAATCATCTTAAAAACATTACATAAATTCAGAACAATATATGACGTTACGTCTTTCATACATAGTTTTTGAAACAAATTTTGATCGTAGTGCTGCAATCCAAGTGGTTACCAAGACTTTTTAGATCATTGACCAAGAAGTGGATGGAAACCGGCGAAGAGAATGATGAAACTCTGGGTTCAACTTTCAATCTGTGAGTTAGTATAGCCGCTCTCCATTCATCCAAAATCTGATTGGGATATTCCATGTAAATTGCACAGATTTTTTTGATGAAATGGGTTTAAGCTAAGGATGTGTTTTAGTATTTGTTATACACTACACGATCCCAACTATTTTTCTTGTATGAAGGATTGTTCTTTAGATTATTAAAATACAATAATATTGAATTGTTAATCATTTCAGGGATAATCCTGGTAAGCTGATTGTTTCGTGCATTTTTTTCATTTAAAAAAGTGAGTGATATAAATTATAAAAAAGTTAAGGTATCTTTTTTTTAAATAGCTGCCATTATTCTTTTATTGCGAATAATCTAGAAATTCGTAAAATTGTTAGTGATACCGATAATGAAATGATTTAAAAATACATTTAATGTGAAAAATAACTTATATATTCAATCCTTCTGAATCTCTGGAGAATAAATTAACCAGCAGATACTTTTGTGTCAATGTTTTTTAAATATTTTAACTGAACTTTGCCTAATTTTTCACGAATTGTCTGTTAAATCTTGACGTAGAATGGCCCAGACATAAAATTTGAATGTGTGGCCTATAGCCCATGCAGGCTGAGAAAAAACGACCGCCGTAGGTCATAATAATTTTATGACTAACGTAGTTCATTGACTGCGGGAAAGTGGACGGTGAATGACCTCCGCAACTCTACGCACCTATACAATCTAGGTACTTATGAGTTTTACGTTGTCTTAGATTATTCCTTTTCAGACTTATATATATTTTTTAGAATTAGGTCATAACTCTTGTAGAAGTGGGCATGTTTTTATATTATGTAATAAAATATGAACATAAGAAAATGGTTTCTGACGCAATTCTCAACAATGTATCAACTTTTCCAAACTGATGTAATTTCACCATCGTAATATGTCCACGTCTGTTCTTCAAAAATATAAATGTATTGATCAAATAAATAAAAAATATAAATGTATTGATCAAATACATTTATATTTTATCTAATCACCTCAACTTATTTCCAATACTTGCTATCCACTTTTAAATGAAATAAAAATTATCTTTGACATCTAAACTTAAATTGTTTTGAAAAACAATAATTTTTTTTTATATAAATGAAAAGAAACTCTTTTTTTAAACAACAAATTTATTTTAATTTTTTAACCGACCGGATATATTTTACTCAAGCTTCTTCGGGGTAAAAATTAAAAATGTTTTTTTTTACCCCGAAGAAGCGTAACCGGTAACAAATTCGTGGTTAAAACCAAAATTTCTTTTGATTTCTATTTAATATTAAGCATTCCCATAAATAAATCTGTAACTGTTTTAAAAACTTTTCTTATGGTTATTTGGTTGATTTTTATGAATTCAAAAACATGTTTTGAAGGAGATAATAAAACCCAATTATTTACAAATTAACTTATCTTATTTTGTTTGGATGCTGAGTCAATCGACACACATGCTAGTGTAAAAACAATCAGCAACTTATCATAATGGTAAACACAATTGGCAATGCCAAAATAGTGAGTCATTGAGAAGATGAGTAGGCTTTATTAAGATTTAACTGTTCTTTAACACAAAGGCTCGTTGTAAATTCATGAGTTCTTATTATGCGACCCATTTCATTGTACATCCGTTTTTCAGATGGAGGACGATGTAAATCAAGGTACCTAATGAAACATCAGAAGTTGTCCTTTTTTCCGATTTACGGCTAAAGATCTATTCACATCTACTAGTACCGCATAATGCAGACACATAAAGTGGCACGCACGGCACAGAAGGGAGTATTCACATTACACCGTAGATGAATGTGTTCATAGATAATGAAAGAAACTAATTGTGCGTGCCTGCCACATTTTAAGATCTGATTCGATCATCCTATTTTGTAAATTTTGGCCTACTATCAGAAGCCATAGCAAACTTAAGACTGAAAAACGAACAATTTCAAATAAGGACAGAAATCGCGGGTGCGGATCCCGGAGTGTACCAATACATCTCATTTAATTATTGCAAACAATATCAATGACAATTTCTCAATGAAAATATAAAGCGGAAGAATACACAGAAAAATGATACGGTTGCGACTGAGACTCGAACTCAGAACTTCTAATCTATCCGAGTCTGGTGTCTCTATCAATGTAGCTACCGAGACATTGTTGAATTCTGTCAATTTTGACAATCTCATACTACCCTTGAGAATCGTTAATACTATTTTTCGATTATTTCTCGTAAATATTTTATTATTTCTTATTAGCTATATTTAAAGTATTTTAGAAAATATTTTATTTAAAGGTCATGTATACCTTTTTTGGACAGATGAATTCTTGTATCTGATAAAGGAGCCACGGTTCTTACTTTGGTAGGTACATAATATTTCATTTGCTTCTATTTAAAAAAAATGTTTCGCATACAATATTTACGTAGGTAAGTTTTTTTTAAAGAGTTCAATTGTTGTTTATTTTCTGATCGGTCATTAATACAGCGTATTTCAATGAGGAGATTATTGCAATTTTTTACGGCCTGTTAAATATAATGGTTATTCATTCGAGTTGTTTTAAAATTAATATAATATAAGATTGCTAGCTATAAGTCATATGAATCGATGACCTTGAGGTGATTTTCTTTCTAAAACAGCGCTATGAAAGAAATTCAATAACAATAATTATCATAATTCAGTATATTGGTACTACTTTATTTTAAATTTAATATAATGGTTTTGCATTTGAGTTGTTTTTAAATGAAGTGTTATAAATTGGCTACCATCATTTTATGAGATTGCAACGTTTTACCTGAACGTGGTAATATACCAAATACATATATGTGTTTTTTTACGGGACATTTTTTGACTTATTGCAAGTCTACAATGAATTGAAAATTATTGTTAATATTTTCAATAATTATTATTACAATGAAATGTAAACCTTTAATAACATTATCCTTATTTTAATATAACTTTAATTTATTTTATTCATTTTAAATAATCAATATATATAAAATGGATGGTATATATGCAGCCAGAATGTGCAGCTAGAAGGGGCAAGTGCTTTCAGTGTCACCCAGGTTAAAGTCTGCCATACAAAATAAAAACATTGCATGAAACGGTTTTAGTTTTGTTTAGTGACCAGATTCGAATAGCCGGGAAATTAGAAACCTTCCTCCTCCCCCATCGTATACCCCCAATGGGGATGCCATAGACCTTCTGGCTCCATTGAGAGCAGTTGTAAATCTTGTGCACAACAACAAAAAAACACCCATGAAAAATAATTATAAATCCAGTTCTACTGAACCCTCCAGTTTAAACGGAAATTACTGAGTACACAAACTAGTAGCAACAATGTAAAAAAAAACACTGAATAGATAATGCACACTATAAATGCCCTTTACCTAGAGTTGAATGGAAACCGATGTAGCCACTGACTTACTACCTTTTGGTTCTAGCCCCGAGAGTGCCAATGAAAATGCAGCGCTGTCTCTCTCACTTTTGCACTGCTTGACATCGTAATTCCATTCCATTTGATTTTCAATTTGTACTGAGAGAGGGAATTTCTGAATTTGAAAATTATGGCCCGAATGGCCAGACTTTCGATCACGAAACACGCCCACATCGCATTTCTTGTGTTCTTCTTTATTCTTTGTTAAAAAAACTCGTCAAATATTTACTTTTTTTCCCTTAAAATTATGCAAAACGGTGAGAAGGAAAAGTGGGTAAAAACAATGCTAAAATGTAAATAACGCCGTAGGGGCAAAAAGCAAAATGGTTTTCCTCTACAAGGTACAGTTTGTTATACTTGTTACCTCCTTGATGTCCCTTCCCCATTATCCTTTATAGGTTATCATCCACAAGCCACGTATATTCAGCATAAAAAATAACACAACCCAGAACATGATATAATTTTCCTACAAACTTTATCGACCATATAATATTATTTTAAATATTGTGTTGCCGAGTTTCCCATGGACTTAATTATTGATTTTTTTATATATATCGTTTGCCAGGTACAAAATTCTCGGCTACGAATTAAGAGGTTGCAGGATCGAATCCCTTGAGCAAAAAAAAAATTAATTAAATTAAGTTGTGTTATTTCAACACTATTGTGTTAATTAATTAATTTTAAACACTGTGTACTGTTTTTACAGCACATTCGAGAGCGTCATATATTCATCGTACCGCCCTGGTGAAAGATCACTATTCATAATCGAAACGTTGCTGTAAACATATTATTGCTTGAAGTGCCTATGGATGTTTTACTCTACCTTCTTCTTTAGCCTCTAAGGCCTTCCTAGCCGCTCGGCTGCTGTCAACTGATTTGACATGTCGCTAAATATTTCAATATCTCTGTTAATATACAAGACATAGAATACACGTTTAAGCTATTTCTCAGAAAGATATTTATTTATTATATAATATAATGATTATACATATATGAGTATTTATTAACCGCAACAGAAAATAACGTTTTGTCGAAAAATCCGGGGAAAAATAGTTAATAATACTCGTACGTATGTATGTCTGCGTGCATTAATAACTTGTCGAGTGGGGCGATAGTGCGCAATAAGGGTACGAGGTTTCGATCACCGTGCTATACTACACAGTCATCAATAGTAGCTGGCGGTCTGCCAGCTGCAATGGTATCATGCGTTTTATGCGTGGCCGATGCCTCTCAGCACTCATACACAATATTTTACTTATGTTCTTCATTAGTCGCTTCCTTGTTGGTGAGGATCGTGACCTCCACTCAAATCTCCCTCGCGTGCAAGTCTCCCCTAATCCTCGCGACTCTGCGCTGCGTGGAAAGCCACGGACACTGTCGTTCCGGAACGGAGCTTTACTAATGTACCATTAATAAAATGATTTACATAAGACATGATAAATGAAAACTATTACTTTTTTCTAAATCTGTACCCTGTATACTGAGTGTACAGCACAGGAGTTTGAATATTTTTTTAGCATTGTAAGGGAAGGGTACATCCTTATTTGGGGATGCCGTAGTCCCACTACGTACAACCCAATCGCCAATCTGCAGCGAAATCACACACTTGGGGCATGTCATCACTGATGACCTAAATGATAAAAATGACAGACCGCCAAAGAAGAGCACTGAGCGTACGTGCCAACATGCTAGCCAGGAGATTTAATAGATGCAGTCCTCTGGTAAAGTAGCAACTATTCCAGACATACTGCGTGAGCTTTTACACTTGCGAACTATGGACAAGATATACACAAGGCGTCATGGACACAGTACGAGTACAATTTAATCACGCTTACATTGCGCTGTTCGGCCTCCTTTGGCGATGCAGCGCCTCGCAGATGTTCGCAGAAGGAAGGGTGCATGGGTTCGCTGCTTTAATGCGCCACAGAATAGCCGGGATGATTCAGCGCTACTGGAGATCGGAAAACACTCTTGTCCAAGCCGTCGCCCAGTGGCAGGGCGCGCCCCTACATCGTAGATGAAGAATTTCCCTCGGGCCACTGTAGGATGCACTATATGTGCTAAATATGTTATTTTTATTTTATTTTATTTTTATTTATTTTTTATATTCTATTTCTAAATCACGTAATTTTTTATAATGTTTTGTTTATTGCACTCACCGCTTTGTTGTGCTGAAATAACGACATTATTATTATTATTATTATTATTATTATTATTATTATTATTACAACTCTGATATCACGTTTTTCTAACATTTTAAATACTTTTTCACTAGTCAGAGTTTTCATGCTACATAAAACACATTTTCAATTGTCCAATTACCTCGATTTAATTATAATTATTTTACCTCTTAAAAAATTCAAAACACCCACTACGTGAATAAACTGTTTGCATCTGTTCCTTCGCAGTGTTAACTTGCATATTTCGACGCACCGATCCGCTTTTATCTCAATATCGGATTGAATGAGAACAAACGACTAATTAACAGGGGCATCAAATGTATTATTCAATGAACCGATCAAAATAGCGGGGAAATACACCAACATATTAATAACAGAGATAACAATATTTCTGTATTTTTTCACGCTGCATCGATTTTAGTCAACAGGAATAATACTTCAGTTCCATTACCCTATGATATTCAGCATGAAAACTATTAGTTCCTTATTTTATGTGTAATACCTGTTTTGTATTCTAAATGTATGGATAAAACAGTGTAACATCAGCAAGGAGTTAGTTTATACACCTAATATATAATGTTTTCGATCTTTCACTTGTTTATAATTTGCTTTAGTATCATTTTTGCCAGATAACAATTGTTGTTAATCGCACTTATTAATAATCATTGCTTTTTAAAGATTCATGTATGCAAGTTTTGGGCATATTGCCTGTTTTATGTATTAAAATAAATAAAATAAAATTAATACAATAAAATTAATAAAAATAACTGTAGGTTTAGCTGTTTTGAAAACCGTCACTGAAAACCGATGAAATTAAACTTGATATGGTTTTCTAAGTTTTTGAAAATTGTTGATGTCTTCACCACAGTTTGGACAATTCCAGTTTAAAATTTCCACATCTTAAAAAGTGACAATGTCAATACAGGCAAAAAAAACTACGAATAAGAAAATAAATAAAATTAGGTACGCCCTAAAACCAATTAAATATAAAAGGTACATGTTATTACAAAGCACTGTAGTTCCAAAATAACATTCAAGTACTGAGTTCAAATTTAAAAATATATTTATTGTATGTATTTATATACAGGCCTTTAATTTTTTTAATAAACAAAAAATATTTTAAAAAAAGACACAGAAAACCAAAAGTATCTGTCGCATCCGGGAATTGAACCCAGGAAAATCTGTTTTACCTGGAAAACACTCTAACCACTGAGCCAATGAGAATTAATTAGTATCCGTCATTTTTATCGGTACAGTATTTCCATTTTTGAGTAGTACTAATATTATCTTCTATTATTTTTTAAATGTTTGGCTGCTATCTTTTTTGTATGATTACAAAGCTCTTCCCGAATATGTTTGCAATCTAGATAGTGCATCGGATATACTTATTCGATTTTAATTTATGTGGGACAACCATCGACCTTTTTATAAGTCCAGAATGAATATTGAATCGGATCTAATAAACCGTATTGAAATCACTGAAAATAACTAACTAACTAACCATCATGCCTTTTCCCCGCAGGGGTAGGCAGAAAGAACCGCCAAACTTGATCTTGGCATACACTTCTTGCTTCATTTACATTCATACATCGTGTCATACATTCTCTTCTATTATTCCGAAATCTGACACAGATCTCATCTCTACGGCATTCAATTCACGCCCACCCTTCCTCTACCAATTCCATTCCTCACTGCTGTACATTAGGGGTGGTATCGGCACTCTATTATAGACTGCTAGTTTCGCTTATTTGGAGAAAATTTTGTTAGAGCCAACAGCGTTCAATCTTCCCTTAATGGAATTTCCTGCATTCACCCTTCTTTCAATATACCTATCAGTCTTTCCATCTCTCGTAAACATACTTCCTAAATATACAAACTGGACATAATATTGGCAAATCTCAAATGAAACAGATAAAAAAATTATCCGTCACATATGTGAAAAAAAAATTGAGGTATCTTTATAAGATAAGAATACAAGATGAGCACCTGCAATTTATGCAAGATGTAAGATTTGCTCTCTGACACGCGCTTCCAAAATTCCCAGTCGAGAAGGAGTGCATGCTTACTTTGATAGATAGTTCATTCCTCCTGGAAAGCCATAAGTTGTTTTTAGTACAAAATCACTACTATCGGGGACGGCACCAGGATCTGCTATTCATACCAACATTCTTGGCAGAACAGGCGTATTGACCCAGCATAGCCTGACAAGGGGTATGGTGCTACTAAATAACAGCTCTCTTGATATCTTCAACAAGGACGTTCAAATAATGTTTCTTAATTCATGTCATTATTGTTGACTCTTATTTTGAAGTAATAGTTTTGTGTACGGTATGTGTACGGTAAATTATAAGTATATTAAAGGTCGATTCACATTCACCAGCACCGCGCAGTGCGGACTCGTAAAGTGGCAGACGGCAAAATTAGTGGCTTCTATGTGAACACTCTCCGGTGCCGTGCCTGCCACTATACGTCTCTACACTGCACGGTGCCGGTACATCTGAATATACTCTTACAATGCGCATGAACGGTAACAGTGATATGCAAGTGTCATTCAATTTATGTTTTAGGCTTAAGAACTTAAGAACTTATTTTTATGTTGTGTATAACGAAGTCTGTTATACACAATATAAAAATAAAACAAAAGTATTTACAAATAAATCTAAGAACACATTTCTCTATATTTGTGTATGAAAATAAGAAAAGGATTAAAAAAACCATTAATTGTTTTTGTGTTTAATTCGTAGAACTCCATTTAATTTTTTTTTAAATTTAATGTAAATCAAATTTAATAATGTTATTATTAAGTTCTGCAAGTATTTTTAGTTGTTATTATTGTGACAGCTGTTTCGGCGTTTAAAGCCATTTTCAAACTGTGGTTAATCCACATTGCGACGACTTATTTATATGATTTAATTTACCCCCACTCCTTTAAAATTAAATTTGGATGGATGGGTAATGATTTATTATAGATTAAACCGATTTACTTAGAAAGCAATTAAAATTCTGAATTCTGTGAGGTTTTGACATTTATAGTGTGTTTTTACTCATATTTAACTTACAATGTTTTCTTAATTGATTTATTTAAATGTTTAAAAAAATTTAAAAAACCAATGACAAAAAAACTTTAACACTATTTTCGTAACCCAACAAAATGTCAATTATGATACCACAAACGATTCGTAAAGGCGTATTCGAAAGCCGTATTTCGGATATCTACCCTTACAAAAAAGTACCAGATAATAAATTAGAACTGTGCCCGCGTTTGTGAGAAAACTCAAATTGACTTATTGAAATTAACATTAAAAAAATGAAAAAATAAAACAGCCTGTTTATGAGATGCAAAAAACATTTTAAATTGGACGGATGTCAATTAGGGTGAAAAATACGAATTACTTGACGTTGGATGCCAGTAAAAGCAATAAACACATTACATGTTATGGAATTCATTTAATAAAAAAGTCTTACGTGTATTTCCACTCTGAAAACATTTAATTTTATTTTGGAAAGCCTGAGACTTAAAAACAAAAAATAATAATAAAAAGATTGTGGTGCCGCATAGATCTTATTCTAGTAGCATGCAGTCTGTAAAGGCTGAAACGCTGTGCCTACCTTAAGAATAACGCATCAGAAAATGAGTAAAAAAAATATAAATAAAAAAAATACGACAAATTTGATCAATTTTTTTCTTCACGAATTTGGAATGAAGCTTGTAAACTCATTTATTCGGTTGACCATAACAATTACTGGAAGATGATAAAAAATTGACATTTAAAAATATTCAGTTGGTACACAATTCATACACCAACTTGAATTACTGCAGACCTTTGGTTATAGAGAAATGCGTGCCACTGATTATTACTTAGTACATTTTTTAAATTGGGTAACCGAAAAATACAGAACAGTGACAAAAAAGAATATAAGAAAACATCAAAAAGAAGACATATTAACGTAACGATTTTTAGGTTCGGTTAGGTTAGATTAGGTTAGACTGGGCTCGAATAGGTTTGTTTTTCCCTCACATAGAAAAGTGAAAAATCAATTTTATTTTAATTTCGTTTTTGTCACTGTTCTGTTTTGTCATGGAACCACAAAATGATGAAAATCTTAACAACCATCAAGCATCAAAATTGTTCATCAAAAGCAGAAAATAGTTCAGTTCTGGACCCAGAGTTCGAAAGTTAGAAACTTGGGGAGATACACGAAAACATGAATTAATATGTGTTATTTTGAATAATTTTATATTGTTGGCATATTTGCATCCCATTGAGCGTCGAGTTTCTGGTTTTGTAGCCCTTATAAGATCCGGGGTGACCGGAATAAGGGAAAGAATAAACAGCTCCGGTAAGATCCTCATCATGGAGGCCCCCCTCAGTCCAGCTTCCAGCATCGATGCATGCTGGAGAAATATATTGGACCCTCATAGGTTCAATGCCGCAACACCTTAAAGGCTTTATTTTCATATACTTATTTTTTTTACATTTTTTTTTCTGTGGCATGTGTCGTTCACTTACTATCTTATTATTATTGAAATTTTTAAATTTTTATACACATTATGTATCTTTTTATAACTATTGTATGTATATTTTGTATGGAATGTGTGGGACTGCACTAACCTGCCCACATACCGGAATAAACATTTATTATTATTATTGGAAAGCAACAAAAACCCTCAGCATCACGTAAAGCCTTTACATGCGCATATTATTCAATCATCCCCTTTCCCATTTTGTTCTCCTTCTCAGCCTTCTTTAGCCCCACAGCAATCCAAAATAGGAATTACGATTTTCCGTAAGCTTCGAACAACAAAAAAATGCAAGCGGATCTCAGTGGGTTGAAAAGTGTATGAAAAAATACCTGAATGCGAACATGCGACATACCATATGAATAAAAAAATTGTGAAAATTTGTTGGCCTGTCGAGACTACTGCCATATTTCACAACATGTCTTAGAGAATGAAGTGTTTACCTAATGAAAGTAGAAGAAAGTTGGAAAATCAAGTATTCTATGAGAATATTTATGCGACGGTACAATTTTCAATGGACACGCGTTCTGTAGTAATTTATTTTTCTTTTTCTGAAAAAAAAACTGCATTGTTTTAATTAATTAATGCATTATTTTTTGCATGTCTAGAAATAAAATTACAATGAACCTCACGTAACGTAAATAATGTATTATGAAAGAAGAACCTATGAATCGATATCCAAACTTTTATCTTTTTTTTATTAGGAAGTGTACATATTTTTAGATGGCAATTTTAGCCGATGCTTTTCCAATTGAATAATTATGTTTAAAATAATAATCTCTCTATAAACCACCATAAACATACATGCAGATGAGACTACCTTCATCACCTCTTCTGATGAAGAAATGAAATTGCTAAAATATAAGAAGAAAGCCGTAATCTAGGTCTGCTGATCAACAAAGCCAAAACAAAACTAATGCTGATCGACAGGGCAAACACTTAAGAACAAATGTTTTCACGCACTTAGAAACGGTGAATAACTTCATATACCTAGGATCGCCTATAAGAGACTTATTAAAAGTAATGTATTAAAACAGTGGTTTGAACAATGTAATTCATGATTAAATAAAAAACACTTTTAAACTTTATTCATATTTTATTTTTGACCGTGACCGGTTTCAGCCTGTGACGGATATCTTCAGTCTGGAGATAGCCGTCACAGTCTGAAACCGGTTACTGTCAAAAATAAAAGTGGAATAAAGTTAAAAAGTGTATTTTATTTAATCATTACAATGGAATTCCACCATGTATTTATCATCAGTTGTAAAAATAGAAATATTAAAAAGTTATTCCTATTCATTTATTAATTCTGACGCCACATAGTGATTAAGCATTTTTGAAGTAATAAATTATGAGTTATTTGTAATTGCCCCGATGCGAGGAAGCTTGATCTAAGCGAAACCGGTTGGAGTTAAAATATTATAATTTCATGGTTTACAACAAAGTGATTGTTTTATTTAACAATCAACAAAAAACTGTCTTGTTTTATTTTTGGGCAGTAGAATTGTAATGTCAAGACTTCATCGTTTAAGGTGAAGATTAATTTTAATCTTAAAAAGTTAAGCTGACCAGTTTCTAACAGAAAAATGTTCGAAAATACATGTTTCTCCCGAAGGATAATCCATCGCTGCGAAAAAGAAATAGAGGTTAACTCCATATGAGAAAGACTGATGATTTGTAGAGAACTGCCGGCTTTGAATGGATCAGACAAAAACCGACAAGAATTAGCAAAATTCGACAAACTTGAGGAAGGCGCATATCTGAAAATGTACGCCAAAGACTTACAATGAGAAAGAGAGTTTTCGTGAAAATTATGATGAGTTTGAAGATTTGCACTTTGGCGATGCAATGGGAAGTAATGCAAAACCAAACGTTTTTGTTTTGAAAATTTGATGACCTAAAAACATTATAGATGATTTATTTAAATACTGCAAGTAGAACACACCTTGGCCTTTTTGTGATGAGTCTTTTTATAAGCCTACAAAGAAATAAAGTATCAAAAAAAAAATGTTTAAAGTACAAATTTCCTACCTATGAATTCTCGCAAATTAAGTATTTTAGTATAGAACCTAAAAAAAATTTATTAATTATGTCTAAACGTTACAAAATAAAATAAAACAGTCATTTTGTTGATGTTTTTTTTACGTAAATCAAAATGTGCGGGAATTTCAACCTTATCGCTACCTGCTTAAGGAGTGCGTGATTTTGTTCCAATTTTGCGTAGTGGATCCCCTTAATGCGTTACTATATTATAGAATTTTAAGCTTCACTGTCAACTTTTCTGACCTCTGAACTTACTCTTCACATATTTTTTAGTTTCTTCGTGCAGTTGAGAGATTACGCTAATTGAAGTTTTACTGTGGTCAGTATTTCGATAAAGTTTATTTTGGCTAAACTAACAGTGGAAAAATGTATAATTGATGACACAGATATTTTGTTTAACTCCCCTCATGTCGTTTGCACGCGATAATAATATTGCATCTTATTTGACACGTCAAGTTCTTAAATCCGTTTCGGTAATTCGATTTTAAAACATACACATGTCAAATCAATCAACATGTTTATCTAAACACATTAAGTTTGTGTTCCTTGATGCCGGACTGCACCATTACATTTATTTTACTAATGAAAATAATAAAATCAATTAAGCCAAACAAGTAGTAGTCTACCTGCTAATGCGTATGTAAACATACCAAACGTTTAATAAAAGCTCACAAATACTTCGGGGTAAAAACTTTCAACCACAGAAATAAGCTTCCAGTGAAAGGGAAAAGGTTGACATATTGCTAGAAAAACACCCTGTTTGCCCTGTGGCCAAACGTGTGACGTTTTATATATATTAAAAAATAATTAACTTATATAAACGTCAAGAATGCTCAGAATTTCATGGATAGCCAGGCCTACTAATTTATCCATTCTGGAAGGCTAGGCATCCAAAATAGTCATAAATCATTTATATAAAAAATTCACCGTTTTATTAATATACACAGATGTCTACATGTTTCGAAAGCGATACTTTCTTAATCAGGAATATATAGAATACAATACAATAAAACAATAATATAATAAAGCATTGCTTTCGAAACATGTATATATACGAGTATATTAATAAAGTGGTGAATACAAAGTAATTTTTTTCATTAATTTATCAATAATGACGCCACAAAGTGAATATCAATATTTTCAATAAATTATGTAGAATAAATGTTTTGTATAAACCACTATTTAATATACAAATATCAACATGTTTTGAAAGCCAGACTTCCCTCGACGATTATATGCCGACAACATATTCTAAGATACTTTGTTCATAAGGACAATTAAAGTGGAGATGAGACAATAACTTAAGAAAAGTACAAATGCTAGTGATACAGTTAAAAAATCTTTCACACATGTGTATATTTGTTGGATAAAAAATGCTTACATATAATCTGTGATAATGATCGATATTGAATGACTTTCGAAGATGGGCGTTTTGACGATTATGCACAGTGCGGCTTGCCGTGGACTTCCAGGACAACCCGTGCCGTCGATCGTTTTTATAATTTAAGCAGTGTTCGTGAACAGCATTTGTGCAGTATTTGCGTCTTACTAAATAAGCTGCAACACACACAGTCAGCGCACAAGATATGCTTCGCAAGTGATGGAATCGGTGATAAAAGGGAGAAGGCGGGCGTGGGCGGGCAGAGGCTCAGAGCTCGGACTCGCGCACACATCAAATTATCCTTGTAACTATACACCACACTCAAAATTTCCGTCACGGTTTTACGGGGAGCTAGATGTCCAACGGCTATGGCACAATAAGCCGTTGCCGTTCATGGCTTGCCGTTATCGGAGGCGGTAAATTAAATCGTCTTCATACAAACTCATACAATTTGCTTCCCTGTTATGCTGTTACGGCAAGCAGTTGCATCGCCGTGCCATGCAGAATTATTAAAGCGCTCATTAGTAGATTTTGACGACTATATCCCGAAGTCCAAATTTGAAACAAATCTATTTATTTTCATAATGTATTTTGTCCTATTAAGTGGAATGTTTAAACATGAAAAAACCAATTTTTCCATCATATTTATTTATTAAAAAAAGTAGTGTAAACAAATTTATTCTTCTCTTCTATCTTTCCTAGAGATAGATCGAATTGTAGAGGGTCTTACAAAGATCTCCACAGTTACACTGGTTCTGGTCAATATTAGCAGCTTAAAATTGAAATATAAAAAAAATATTTCTGAACAAGTTACACCCGAACAAATGCATCCAAAAAGAAAGGTCTTCCATCTGTCTTATTTTTCAATATCACTTCAATAGTTCCCACGTTAGACATTAATGGCACAGTTTAGATGCTGCTGCTATTTTATGCGACAAAAGAAATATGCATTGTTCTCCCACTGGCGTCTCATTGTGCATAAAGAAAAGGAGATGTTTCATTGATATACCAATCAATCGCATTTCTCTCGTCACTTTTAATTTTTTAACACCTTATAAAGCATCTGCTATGCTTCACAAAATTGTTTGTATCGATGATGAAAGAACTAATGAAAAGTTTTACCACGATCATGAAAACATTATAAAATTGAGAAAATCAATGATAATACTCGTATAAGGATCACTTGTATGAAAAATAAATGTAAACATAAAGTATGTGCAATGATTCACAAAATTGTTGCATGGATAATAATAATAATAATAGTTCTTTATTCCAGAAGGTATTCAGGGGTAGTGCAATGCAATACTTCCCATATAAAAATAGGTACGTATAATAAGAGGAAGAAAAAAAATAAAAGAAAAAGATTATTCTGTGAAATAAGTTCATTCACTAAGAGAGAAAAGAAAAATTAACAAGTTTATGCTGGATATTTCATCGTTTCCCGTCTCCAAAAGGTCATCAAGGGAGACTCTATCCATGCAGCCATGGTAGTAATGATGGTATTCTTGGATTGGCGTACTCTGCACCATAGGTTTCTCATGCGGTGGCGGAGAAGTTCCCTGAAAGAGTGTTAATGAAATTAAAAAGGAAAAGTTTTACCACGATCATAAAAAATAGTAAATTGAGGATATTTCTGTAGCATTAGAAAATAATATGAAGATTTTTAACTGACCAAAAGCGTTCCTCCGTAACGAACATTTTCAATGACCTAAACCGGGTAAATTTGACCTTCCGTCACAACTTTTGTAACGAAATATTGTGAAATAGTATATACCTACATTTTAATACATTATCTTTCCTTTTCTTCATAATTTGACTATAAGTTTTCGCTGATGTCCGCTTGTGATCAGCATTACCCATGGCCATAGAACATGTCCATGGTTATTTCAGAAATCAATATCCTAGTTATGCCCGGGTAGAGGAAATATCTTTGCAAAATTATTACTATTTATAGAAAAAATACGTTGTTGTTCACATAATAAAGAGGATTCTCCTCGTTAGTGCTTCTCATAGTAAAATTTTAAAGATTTTTATTATTCATAAGATATATTCTGTTGAACGCATGTGCTCTCTGCATCCCACACATTTGATTAAGCTGTTTGATAACCGCGTAAGTCATGCAAATGTGTTATTTTCTATGAATCGACAAAAAATACATCCCACATAATTGCATTATGAACTCATAATCGATTCTCATAATTAATATGTATTTCTATGGGTAGGATACAAACAATTAAAGGTCACTTAATTTTCTGTTTAATATTTTTGCTTTCCTAAAAACTTGCAAATTAAAAATAAACTCTGTACGAACTAACATAAATTACATAAAAAACACAAATATAAATGTGATTTATAACATTTTAGTGATGAGTGATATACACAAGACTGTTCGAACTATCGTGTGAGATATTTTTCAAGTGCAATGTAGAACGTTAGATAATCTTTTAATTAAAACATATTTAAAACATGAAAAAACCTGATCAGTGTAATAATATTACAACATAATAGTTGTTTCTATTACAAGCGACTGTAAAAGAATTTACTGTTATCTATAATAATAAAATGGTGCATTCATTCGATTGGACTCACCAAATTCATCTCGCAGTGAATGGTTGATTTACAATGTTATTCTTTGAACTATGGTGATTGTAAACAATATCGTTTACCACCGGGCTACACGACGCAAACTTAATAGTAAATGTGTTATTTTGGACCATTTAATTAATAGCTGCAAAAAGATATCGTTGTATAACCTTGAACGTTGTACCACAACCGCAACCCGTAAAATTAGATTTCGTGGCTGCCGAGATAGGCGCAATAGGAAAAGACATTTGACGAGAAGATCTTCTGCTGTCACGGCGACCTGAGTTCTAACCTCCAGTCTACAGAGCAGATCCGGTGCATCATGCGGCCCACGGACGTGCCCGACCAGTCTGCTCTGCGACCTGCTGTGGTCCGACCCCGACAAGGACACCACCGGCCGGTGCGAGAAATGGACGACACGCTGGTGTGCTCTTTCCAGATCCTGAAGCCGGCCGACAAGCGCTACCTGGCGTACAGGCAGACCATCACCAAGCTTCCCGTCAGGCCGCCCAGGGGCGTCACCAACAAAGACAAAGAAGATTGGATATGGATATGGACCGGCCCCCGTCCTCACCCACCGCCCAACTGACTCCTATCTTTTGTATTAGCGTTTTGCAATATATCGTAAGGAATAAATACAGTTAGCATTTTTTTTTTCTCTCAATTTAACATGTATGAAAACTTAGATCAAGCCGTATTTAGTTTTGATAATTTAACTGCATCTCTTTATATGGTCTATAAATAATGTGTAATGATAGCCTGTCCAAAAAAAAAAATTTAATAGATGTAATATAGGAATAATGTAAGAATAGGAAGTAAGATTTGTAGAGCGCCCTTGAGGTGATTTTTCACAAAAACGGCGCTATAAAAATCATCCGATTATTATTATTATTATTATTATTATTATTATTATTATATACGAGTATGTTAATATTTTATTTTTATTTTACTTGGACTTTTTTAATATTTGCAATCACTTCGTGGCGTCATTATGATTAAATCAATAAAAATAACTCTATTAATTGATAAACTAAAGTTTTTAAGACAAGATTTTTGTGCATAGCGCAAAGGGTAACAATTATTTTTATAAACAATAATTATTAGCCTGAAACACTCATCCAAATTGAAAAAACCTTTCCGAGCAAAGATAAATGTCGCCGGCAGGACTCGAACCCACACCCTTCTAATATCCGGTCAGATGCTCTACCATTGAGCTACGTCGGCTTATCGCAAACCTGCCAAGTTAATCAATATATACTAGTGTTTCATTCAATAATTACGGTTTTTTATTATATTTCACCTGTAAACAACCAACTTTATTGGCGGGTTTGCGATAAGCCGACGTAGCTCAATGGTAGAGCATCTGACCGGATATTAGAAGGGTGTGGGTTCGAGTCCTGCCGGCGACATTTATCTTTGCTCGAAAGGTTTTTTTCAATTTGGATGAGTGTTTCAGGCTAATAATTATTGTTTATAAAAATAATTGTTATCCTTTGCGCTATGCACAAAAATCTTGTCTTAAAAACTTTAGTTTATCAATTAATAAATATTTGACAAGTCAAAACATTTTTCACCAATAAAATGAAGACATAATTTGTCTCGACGCCACCTAGTGAGGGATTTAGCCGTTACAAGCCTTCCTCATACCAATAAAGTTGGTTGTTTACAGGTGAAATATAATAAAAAAACCGTAATTATTGAATGAAACACTAGTATATATTGATTAACTTGGCGGGTTTGCGATAAGCCGACGTAGCTCAATGGTAGAGCATCTAACCGGATATTAGAAGGGTGTGGGTTCGAGTCCTGCCGGCGACATTTATCTTTGCTCGGAAGGTTTTTTCAATTTGGATGAGTGTTTTCAGGCTAATAATTATTGTTTATAAAAATAATTGTTACCCTTTGCGCTATGCACAAAAAATCTTGTCTTAAAAACTTTAGTTTGTTAATTAATAAATATTTGACAAGTCAAAACATTTTTCACCAATAAATGAAGACATAATTTGTCTCGACGCCACCTATTGAGGGATTTAGCCGTTACAAGCCTTCCTCATACTAAATAAAGTTGGTTGTTTACAGGTGAAATATAATAAAAAACCGTAATTATTTAATGAAACACTAGTATACATTGATTAACTTGGCGGGTTTGCGATAAGCCCACGTAGCTCAATGGTAGAGCATCTGACCGGATATTAGAAGGGTGTGGGTTCGAGTCCTGCCGGCGACATTTATCTTTGCTCGGAAAGGTTTTTTCAATTTGGATGAGTGTTTCAGGCTAATAATTATTGTTTATAAAAAAAAAGAATAACTCTGTTTACACCACCTTCTTTAATATGCAAATAATATATCAATAATATATCAACATGTTTCGAAAGTATTTTTTTTTGTTTTTTAATTAATTATATTTAGTGTATTGTTTATCATGATCAGGAGAGCGTTGATTTCGAAATATCGTAATATTTATTTATTAAAAAAAGTAGTGTAAACAAATTTATTGTTATAATTTTTACTATAACAATATTATATATTTTTGAAATAAATTAATTTTACATTAAGCGAAATTATTTTTTTCCACAAAAAGCGTATTGTAACACTAAATTACTGGAAGATTTGTCATATTGTTGCATAAAATGGAGTATACATTAATTACATAACTAATTGTTCAACATTCATATATTGTAGCAAAAAATCGTATTTTAAACTATGGAACATCAATCATCGTGAAGTCTTCAGTCTACAGTAACTACGTTAAATCACACCCGTCTGGTTCACAGTCTAGTACCTACTTCTGTAGTACCAGTACATCATCACGCTGTGTGTATCACTTTCTTTCAGAAATCCATAATGCATATATTTACCTTATACCATTGACATGCAATGCAATGGAAAACCCTCTAATAATAAGACAATTTCAATTCAGTTAAGAAATCAAGTGTGCTTTCATAAATGTATAAAGTTTCGCGATGTTGTTTTCTTTCGAAAGGGAGGTCTTATTTCATTTCTTCTTCTCGTAGAGTGGTTATGGCTGTATTGATGTTTGTTAATTTTTCTCAAGAATTCAGAATCTTGTTTCTAAAAACTATTTCATTTAAGTATATAATTTGCTTAAAAGACAATATGTTTAGCTACCTTAGCATTTTTTTAACTTCGAAATATTTGTTCCGTCTTAAAATTATTTGTGTGGCTTTGTTTTGCAAAACAGTAAGTTTTCTAAAAGACCTCCTCTTTTGACAAGAATAAAATACTGAGATAATAAACGAGAGGTACCGCCGAAAAAAAAAATTATCATTGAAGAAGATCGATGAAGATGACATAAATTGAACTGGTCTCATTAGTTAAGTTGGTAAAGCGGTTGTCCCGGAAAGACAAAGGTCCTCGGTTTGAGTCCCAGATGCGACTGATTTATTTTTATTTTCTGTTGTTTTTTTTTCGATTTCATGTTTCATTTAAGTTATGTTAATATTATCTTGTTCAATGATTAAATATTACAATGAGGTTTTTATACTTCAATAAAAAAATTGAAAATTAAAAATAAAGTTATCAATTTTAATTCCATCGTTATGGACTTTTTGTTTGAAATTACCCTCCTTGCACACGCCAATCATTTAAAAAAATAGTACCCGTTTAATAATCTCTTACCTTGAGCTGAATAAGTCTGTGATCTATTTTAAGAGCGGTCAAGTTCAAGAATTTATGAAACTGGTACAGCTCCAGAGAGCAGGGAATGTATGTAGAACGCATGAAAGTTAACGACCACCCCAGAGATTTCATAATAAAGCCTGCAGGATGAAGAATTGTTGGAATACTTGGGCTAAAACTGCCTAATTTCATCCATACCTTGGCCGTTTGAGCGTTCTTTACAAGCCAAACCCATTTTTTATACCTTATGAAATTTCTCCTATAAATTGAATAAGTATATATACTCTATACTAAATAAACGGTTCAAATACCTTATTCTCGGGTTGGTTTAAGAGACTAGCAAGAAAACACTCCACTTTTACGTTTTCAATCATCGTTGCTGGCTTATTTCTAAAACTCATGTTTACCTTTAATAGTTGTATAATAAACATGCTTTTTATCTCAGCCTCGCTCTGCGATTTAAAAAAAAATAAGACAAATTACAAACATCTTTGTTTTAAGTCATTATATTATATTTATACATTGCCGACCGGTTTCGGTTGAAGTCAACCTTACTCAGGACTGTACACATATATACTGAGGATTGCTTTCTTCGATAAATAAAAATTATTACAAATAATATTCATCTTATTATCTTCCGAGAGTTACTGCTTACTTCAAAACCCCATACATCTTCTTTCATATAACATAGCGAGTTGAAAACCACTTATTTTTACGTCAGACAATTCAAACAAAAAAGGACGTTAAAAATGTACGTTTTTCTGATGTAAAAAATTTAATATTTTCTTCAAATGCTTTATAACTTTGTGGCATCATTATTAATTATATAATTGAAAATACACTTTGTATATACCACTTTATAAATTTACAAAGTGTATTTTCAATTATATAAAAAAATTAATTTTGCTATGGAATTCGCAAATTTAATATGAGGGTATTTATTAGGTATCATTAAAAAAAAAAAAATTTGAGCGATATCCTAAAAACGGTGACTACTAACCCGCGTTCGGTCACGTGGATAAGAAAATAAAAATGTAACGGTCCGCTCTTGGAATCGAATAAAGGACCTTTGTCTTACCGGAACCAACGTTCTACCCACTGAGATAAAGATAACTTATTACATTCCGTCATTTTTATAGATATTTACTTCAATTTAAGAATTATTAATGTCACTCAAGAGTAATTCCCACATTTCTCTATGATTGTAAGTTTCTACCCGAATTAATTTAATATCTAGATAGTGTCTCGGATATACCTACCCGATTTATATTGGACATCTATTGAAATAAAATTAAAATGTATTTTAAAAACCTATTGAAGATTATGAACCTCATTGTATTATTTACACATTGAAGATAAAATTATTAAAAAATATATTAATCATTTTTTTACTTATAAATCGCACAAATTTCAAACGCTGGCTTTTATCAGAAAACATAATAAAGTAGTAAATAAAAAAGTAATAATAATGACGCATTTATAAACATCTGGTATTTTTAATTTGGAGACGTTAGTTCGCCCCACGCGACTGAGCACGTTACAAAAGTAAACGTAACCGAAGGCGGTCTAAAGTAGTCAGTTCAATAAAATTAGGTTGATCTTCGTGGGAACACTATGGTACTATATCCGCGAATCTGGCTAATTTTACACCACTGACTCGAACCATTTAGTCACTAACAATACTCTCAAATGCAAACGGAGCATTGTAATTATTTCGTTCGGACGTCTCTTTATTAATTCACTGCCAAGTGCCTTAATGAGGCTTTTAAGGTTTATTTTCCAGCCGGTTGGCTTTGAAACAAAGTAATAGAGACAGCATCAAAAGAGAAATGAGAATTTACATTATTTATTCGCTAAGTGTAATTTTATAGGTTTATCACAAATTACAAATTAAAGTACAAAATCTGGTACAAATTGATGTGAATATGTACATATAATATGTATATCATTAACGTCATACATCTAATCTTAGTCGTTGAAATGTTAAATGAGTGATTTATAATTATTAAATTTTTCTTAATGTAAAATCACACAAAAGCTCCAACTAGAACAAGTTGAACTATGACGTTTCATTTTTAGGGAATATTATGAGGTTAAAGTTGAAAATAATAATGAAAAGAAGAATTTTAGAAATTTTTAAATATTCAAAAGTGGTCACTAAATACGACTGAAAATATTTACGTAATGTTAAAAAACTTTTTTTTATGAATACCGCACAAGATTCCCAACTGCTCCCAACCATCTGGAACCAATGAGACTATACCATTGTCAATTGGGGAATGTTGTGAGGCTGAAGGTATTGGGGAGGGGAAGGAGAAGGGGAAGAGGAAGATGGGAAAATGGGTCATTCAAAGACATTATCGAACTGAAATTCTACTGATGTGAC